>ML475597.1:82396-93661 GCA_005239535.1 Nicotiana rustica | reverse complement strand
AAGCTACTAAAGGAAATAAGAAGCTAAGCTATTAAGGAAAAATATGAAACATGTTATGAAGTAAACTACGGAAAGTAAAATGAATATGTACAATAATGGAGTGAAACGAATATGTACATAGTGGAAATGAATATATTCATCAAATGGTAAAGTTATATACATACCAAAAGTGAAAAATAACGAAAGTGAAAATAGCGATAAAGAAAGATAAAGAAAGAAAAAATAGTATCATAGTCCTTATGGACCACCACCACCACCACCACCATCACCACCACCACCATCACCACCACCACCACCACCACCGGCTATGATTTTGGATATGAACGACAGCCAGGACAGAGCTAGCATGGAACATACCAGTAACTTCGATATGAACCCTATATATTAGTTGAAAAATCCACTAGATGTGGACAAATAATAAATTCCAGAACTCATAAATTTTAATATATAAGTCATGAACTTTAAATCCTGGATCCGCCTATACAAAACTAAATATACTTTATATTTAGGGAGTGGGTGTGTGCTAGACACTCAGTCTTTGATTCAAGATAAATAAAGTTGGGTGTACTAAGTTAGCACCATCATCAAAACTAAATAATGGTGTAGTTGTATTTTGCATTCACGGAAAATAAATAGTAGTATTTTGTATTTATCAATTTATCTTCTGGATTTTGGATTTTATCACGGGCCAATTCTCTTATAGGCCGTGATGGCGCCCAGCTTCGCCACTAGGCAAGTCAACAGTTAACTAATCACGTGATTACTCTTTTTAATAAGTTTTCAAGTAATTAAATTTTCATTAATTAAAAGGTTAAGGAACAACAAATTTAAATTAATAAAACGAAAGTAGCTGAGTGCAATCATAACAACAATAATATTTCAAAACTGCAAAGTCTTTGCTAGTGTATGTGCCAAGACATGGTGTCACAAGTGTATGAGCACTAATAGATTATACAAAATTGAAATGAAAATAGACAGAAAATGAAAGTAAAGGAGAGACTTTATGTGTTGCGGAATGACTCAGGAAACAACTCACCACTAGGTCTCCGGGTAATGGGGATGCGCCTCGGTGTGATCGCCAGATGCACCTGCCTTAGATCCTGCACGATTTGTGTAAAAATGTAGCGTGAGTATATAAACAACATGTACCCAGTAAGTATCAAGTGGGTAACTTCGATCTGAACCCTATGTATTAGTTGAAAAATCCACTGAATGTGGACATATAAGTCATGAACTTTAAATCCCGGTTCCACCACTACGAATCTAAATATACTTATTATTTAGGGAGCGGGTGTGTGCTACATACTCACACTCTTTGATTCAAGATTATAAAGTTGGTGTGATGACCCAAGGGGTCATTTTATAAATTTGGACTCCGTTCTAGGCTTAATAGCCATAAAAAGACTAATTTTAAATAGCTCGATTTGCGTGCGCAGTCCGGGCGTGAAACCGGAAAGCTTTTATGTGAAAATATGAGAAATGGTGATTTCAAGAATTTAAAGTTGATAAAAGTTGACTTTGGTCAACATTTTGAGTAAACGGATCCGGATCTGTGTACTGACGATCCCGGGAGGTCTGCAGTAAAATATGGGACTCGGGCGTATGCCCGGAAATGAATTCCAAGGTCCCAAGCCTTAGAAATCAATTTTTGAAAGAAATTGTTTTGCTGAAATGTTTATGAATTAAATAAAAGAAATAATGTTTGAAATCATTGATATCAGACCCGTATTTCTGTTCCGGAGCCCGGTACAGATTTGTTATGATATTTAAAGGTTAACTGTGAAATTTGGTGAAAAACGAGTTCGTTTGTCATGATTCGGACATCCGGTTGAAAAGTCATGAACTTTAAGTGTTATTGATGAAAATGATGAGTTTTGAGGTTCAATTCATAGTTATACATGTTATTTTCATGATTTGATCTCACGAGCAAGTCCGTATGATATTTTTAGACTTGCGTGCATGTTTTGTTTAGAGCCCTGAGGGCTCGGGTGAGTTTCGGATAGGCCACGTGATGATTTTGCACTTGAAAAATCTGGTGTATTGACTGTTTCTGGTGTCCAGGTCTTTTGTGCTATGCGATCGCATATGTAGGTTCGGGGTCGCATAGTGTAAAATTTGAGGCTCCCTTTTGTTATACGCGAACGCATATGTCTAGGTGCGAACGCGGAGCCTTGGGAAGTTTACTCTACGCGAACACACCAGGACAGTCGCGATCACATAGAGTTAGGAAAGGGTTGGGGGATGGGTAGCTCTTATGTAGTGCGGACGCGATCCTAGGCTCGCGAACGCATAGGCCTGGGATGTTAAGCCTATGCGAACGCGGCCAAAGGCACGCGAACACACAGAGTGTTTGCCCAGGCAGTATATAAATAAATTAAAAACGGGCAGACCTTCTTCTTCACCATATTTCCGAACCCCACAACTCTAGAAACGATTTTCTTCACCAATTATCATCCCCAAGTCATAGGTAATCAATTCTAAACTTTTTTCTTTCAATTCCTTATTATTTTTTATCACTTTTAAAGCAAAAACTAAGAATTTTCATGGTAAAAATTGAGGGTTTGGGTAGAATTAGAGAATTTTGTAAAAATCAAATTTTTATATCAATTAAGGTCGGATTTCGAAACTAATAGTATATTTGGGTTCGTCGGTGAATAGGTGAATGTAATTTGATCCGAACCCCGAGTTTAGACCAAGCGGGCCCGGGGTCGGGTTTTCACTTTTTTTTGAGAAAACTTAGAAAAAGTCATGTTTTTCAATAAAGTTAGTTCCTTTAGCATAGATTGATGATATTGAGTTAATTATGATTAGATTCGAGCAAGTTAGAGATGAATGTAAAAGGAAAAACAATAATTGAGCAGTGAGTGACTTACGAAATTGAGGTAAGTGTTTGGTCTAACTTTGACTTGAGGGAATATGAATCCCCACTTGGTTGCTATGTGAAATGCATGTGTGTGGTGTATAGGTGAGGTGACGAGTACCTATGCACCACCAAAATTTCCTGTTAAGCATGATCCCTTTCCCGTTCCCAATTTAATTAATTCTTGTCTTAATTGTTCTATGTTCATTATTGTTTCTATGACTACTTAGCATTATTATTTTGTTGTTATATATTGATGTGGTTATTTTGAGAAGAGTATTGGTTGTTTTAGTTGATTTCCTTGTGGTACAAAACGGTTGAGCGGTTTGTCATTGTTTTTACGAAATATATATATTGATATTCCTGTTGGTTTCATGATTGAGAGGATATTGACGAATTTATGAGAAAAATACAGTTTCATATTTATAATTGTTAAGACAAAAATATTGTGAAAGGCTTGGCCTGAATTGTGAAATTTATGAATAAATTGATATGATATGTCTGGTGGGAGCGGGTTGCACGCCGCAACAAGGAGTGACAAGGGTGGACATGTGGGATCGGGTTGCACGCCGCAACATGAGTAATAAGGGTGATATATTTAGGGAGGATCAATAAGGGAGGACATGTGGGAGCAGGTTGCACGCCGCAATAAGGAACGATAAGGGAGGACATTTATATTTTTTTCCGATTTTTAAAGAAAAATAAAGATTTGAAAAGTTTAAATATTTATTTAACTGTTCTTCATATTTTGGCACTATTTTATTTAAAGTTAAAGGTTGGAAATTTGAAAACTTATTTGAGAATTGGCTATAGCTGAGGCCTAGAAAAGGCGATTGAGTTATTTTGTTATTGTTGCAGTATTTATTTATTTATTTGTTTAGTTTTCTTTCTTGCTTTATATATTATTGTCACAGGTTATATTGCTAAAGCCCGCCGTAGCCTCGTCACTACTTCGTCGAGGTTAGGCTCGACACTTACTCAGTACATGTGTTCGGTTGTACTGATACTACACTCTGCACTCTTTTGTGTAGATCCAGGTACTAGCCAGCAATAGAGTTTACTTGAGCAACCATTCATTCATTCGGAGACACGAGGTATATCTGCCGGAGTTCGCAGATTCCGAGAGTCTTCTCCTATTTTACATACGTTGTTTTATTTTATTCAGAACATTTACATTACTTTCTTTCAGCCCATTATTTGTAGTATTCTTTAGTAGTTCGTGGATTGTGACACCAGACCCTGGGATAGTCTTAGAGTTATTTATATACTTAGTTCGTCGTTCGTTTTAATTAATTGTTTAGTATTTTATATTTGGAGTATTTCATCGGAAATCATTTAAATTAAGTTTACTTTAAATTCATTTATTTATACTTAAGTAAATAATCAAAGGAAATTAGTTAATCGACTTTTATATTTGTACTAAGTTAGCACCATTATCAAAACTTAATAATGATGTAGTAGTATTTTGTATTTATCAATTTACCTTCTGGATTTGGATTTGCCTCAAGTTATGAACAAATAAAGCTTGACGCAGCTGGGCATTTGAAGTACTAATATTTTACATCCACCTTTGATTCTAGATGTGGGGTTTAATGCGGCTATATATTTGGGAGGTTTTTGATTGTATCACAGCCAAATATTTAAGCGATAGGGTGAGCTGTTATTAGGTTAATTCTTCGCATTATTGATTAAGCTAAAGTAATCGGAAATCAACCAAGTAAAATGAGATCAAGAAAGAGAAAGTAATTCTCAACAAAAGATAATTTTCAGTGTGTGATTATAATATATAATTTCATGATCAGACTCGATATGGACCTATTGGCCAGAGAGAAAAAAAAATTGAAAAATCAATTAATTACTATGGTATAGAGTATATGCTACTGTTGTTCAACCAGAAAAACCTCTCCACAACCACCCTATCTCAAGAACAATCACTCCACCCGAAGAGATTGACTCGTTACCACTAAGCATCCTCAACTCATGCACTCACCCAACAAAAAAAGTGTGTAATAACACTAATCCATCATGAGATCAATGCCCTCACCACAAGCAAAATAATTAATATAGAAGTAGCCCGTACGTTCAAATATGCCATAGAACATAAATTAAGGACATCACACTATTGAACAAAATTTCCTCACTCTCACAAAGAATTCATGTGCATAGCATGACCGTACCATAAGTTTGCCCGTAGTGTACATCTCTACTAATCTAAGCTAGCCAAATCCAGTTTCAATTAGGACTTTAAGGTTGTAATGTAGGCTAAGGGATGTGTAAGATACATTTAGGAATAGTGACTAACCCTCCTAATAACTTTCATACACTACACTCTCAAATCGAGCACATATTCTTCTCAGCCAGTTCACTCACCATAAACCATATCTAACATAGCCCTCTTTTCAGTTAAGCACTTCTATATCTCCACTAGCACGAATTAGAAGGATTAGAAGGTGTGTGTTTTTCTACATTATTTGAACTATATATATATATATTTTTTCTTTCTTGATTTTTCTTCTTCTTTTTCTCTCTTTTTTCTACACACACTCCATACATTAAGGTTCATAGTACCACTCGAAAGCCACTCCTCAATCTCTTATCTTGCTTCTTTTAGCGATTAAGTGACTTAGGAGGTAAAGGTTCAACAAGCTCAAATTAAGAACAAAATAGGGGTACGACTTATAGTGTGGGTGCCAAAGAAAAGGTCTATTAGCTCAAAGGGACTAGCAACGGAAATATTTTATTTGTGAGTGACAAGCACTTCTATGGTGTAACGACCCGGTCGATCGTTACGTAGAACCTGCATAATAATTACTGTTATTGCCTTGGCATAGGTAGGTTATATTGTTTATGATGTATTAGAGTTGGTAGGCTTGGAATCGGAATGGTTGTAGTGAGAGTTTAGTCATTTAGTCTCTAAAAATAGCCTTATAGTTGGAAAAGTCAATTGAGAGTTGACTTATTGGTAAACGAACTCGGAATGCAGATTTTATGGTTTGGATAGTTTCGTTAGGTGATTTGGGACTTAGGAGTGTGTTCAGAATATTTTTGTGATGTCTGGTGTAGAATTAGGCTTGAATTGGCGAAAGTTAGCAGTGAGAAATAGGTTATCAGGGTCAAAATTGAATTCCGGAAGTTGGAACAGGTTCGTAATGTCATTTTGGATGTGTCTGCAAAATTTCAGGTCAATCGGAGTTGTTTTGGATAGTTTCGGCATCGTTGGTGGATTTTAGAAATTTCAAAGTTCTTAGGCTTGAATCCGATGTGATTTTGGTTTTTTGATGTTATCTTTAGTGTTTTGAGAGTGCAACTAAGTATGAATGATGTTATGGGATATGTTGGTAATTTTGGTTGGGTCCCGAGGGGCTCGGGATTGATTTCGGGTGGTAAACGGGCATTTTAGCCTTAGGGAAATCTACTGTTTTTCTGGTGTTAGCACAACAGTATTTTGTGCATCGCAATCGCGAGGTCAGGTCCGCGATCGCGTAGCTTTGGAAGTTTGTTCATCGCGATCGCGTGATGTCAGGTCGCGATCGCGTAGAGTTGGCAGGCTTGAGTCTAGGGTCACGCGTTTGGTCTTCGCGAACGCAGTCAGTAGTTCGCGATCGCGTAGGTGTGAAGGGTAGAGCATCGCGATCGCAGAGTGTAGGTCGCGATCGCGTAGAGTTGGCAGGCTTGAGTCTAGGGTCACGCGTTTGGTCTTCGCGAACGCAGTCAGTAGTTCGCGATCGCGTAGGTGTGAAGGGTAGAGCATCGCGATCGCAGAGTGTAGGTCGCGATCGCGTAGGGTAATTTTGGGGACCAGCGAAGTTGTTCTTTGCGATCACGATTAAGGAATCTCTGGACAATATTTAAATAAACCCTCCGCGACCAATACCCACTTTTCCACCATTTTTGAACGGGAAGAGCGTTTGAGGCGATTTTTAAGAGAGGAAATTATTGTTCTTCATTGAGATAAGGATTTTGGACCCTAAAACTCGATTATAAGTGATTAAGGATCAAATTATCATCGTTTAATTTATGAAAATCAGTAGAAAAAGATGGAATTAGGGCTTGTGATTATGAGACCTTTAGGGTATGATTTGAGGGGTCAAACGAACTCCGATTTTAGAGTTCTTTATATGTACAAACTCGTGAGATGATGGAGAACAGTTTGGTATTTGCCTAGTTCCGATATGCGGTCCCGAGGGTCGGATTTTGGCTAATTTTGAGTTTTGTGCTAAAATTAGTATTTTTCAATTGGAATTCATTCCCTTAGCATAATTTAATGAGAAAGATCTGATCATTATAGATTTGGAGCACTTGGAAGTTGATACGAGAGGCAAGCGGGTTGCAGAGTAGCTTTTCGGGCTAGTTTGAGGTAAGTAATGTCTTAACTCCTTTCCCAAGGGTATGAAACCCCGGACTTTGCATCCTTTCACTTTGGAGTGACGCACACACTGGATGACGAGTGTGAGGCGTGCATGAATTGCGAATTTAAAAATATGTTCCCTTTTAGGCAACTATTGAGTTGCGAAACTGCTTTTTAAAGCTTATTCTTTATATTACTACTATGATTTGATATAATTGGGCTGTAAGCCATGTTTGGAGCCTAGTGCCGATCTGTTTAACCCCTTGGGGGCTATTTTACTGATATTCTCACTACTTTAAAACTATGATTTTACACTCAGGCTTTCTTGTAAAATTGTTAACACTCATATTTGATGATATTACTATTTCTTGAAATGAAATACTATTTTGGGTCGAGAACCCTGTTTTATTCATGCCCCGAGTGGCATGCTGAAAGTGTCTGACTGAGTGAGGCCGAGTGTCTGAGAGTGATTTATGCCATGATGTGGCTTGTTTATAGTTCTTGGGTTGTAGGAGCCCCTCCGGAGTCTGTACACACCCCCAGTGAGCGCATGTACCTACTGAGTGCAAGTGCCGAGTGATGAGTGATTGGGAGGCATGAGTGACAGTGAGGTTGCCCGCGGGGCTGATACTGAGTGATGGTGAGGTGCTGAGGGAAATTGTTACGAGTGATGATTATGTCCCGAGGGGCAGATTTATGATGATATTTTACTGAGTTTTTGACTATGATTCACTTCATTTTTCAAACTGATATTACTGAGAGTTTACTGAGAAATATTTAAAATATACTTGTTTTTCAAAGGATTTTATGGAAACTGGTTTTCGAACTTACGTATTTGATGTATACTTTATGGAGACTTGATGTTTTACTGTTTTGTGGTTTGGTGTATCGGTGCTGTGTGTTTCATATACTTCAAACTGTTATTTATATTTATTACTACTGAGTTGGCGTACTCATCATTACTCCCTGCACCTCTGTGTACAGATCCAGGTATTGGTTCGGAACAGTAGTCGTCCGAGTTCGTTGTCATCAACTTTTAGGATTTCGAGGTAGCTGTCCAACGTCCGCAGCTTCTCCCTTTCCCTTCCTTATAGTATTAGTATTTTATTCCTAGACTTTGTCTATGACATTAGCAGAGTTAGTTTATTTCTTAGATGCTTGTGATCGGTTGACTCCAATCTTGGGGGATTTATTAGATTATTATTGCAGCGTAAAGACTTAAAGAAATTATTTTATACTCTGGTTGCCGATTATTAATGATTTTTGAGGAAATATATTAAAACAAATGTGTAGTTATGTGATGGTTGGATAGCCTAGTTCCACGATAGGCGCCATCACGACCTGTTAGGATTTGGGGTCGTGACAAGTTGGTATCAGAGCTCTAGGTTACATAGGACTCAACGATCATGAGCAAGTTTAGTAGAGTCTTGCGGATCGGTACGAAGACGTCTGTACTTATCTTTGAGAGGCTGCAGAACCCTTAGGAAACATTCCACATTCTCTAATTCTTATCGTGGGAATCCATTTATTAAGCCAAAAGCATAACTCTTTGAATTCCTTTCATGTATTCGAATGCGCTCGCGAGCGCTTGGTATCAGTTGTGCATCGGCGGCTTGTGACTTCCATGGGTGAGATGTGATTTTTAACATGTTAATAATGGGCCAGTTGAAAGGACTTGAGGCCGGATTTTGTCTGTGGCTTGAGTGTTTAGATTTCATTTGGGTGAGCACATGTGTTGGGGGACTTATATGTCCGTTTGTGTCCTTATTGACGGAACATTGTGTTAGATGACTACATGGTGAGTGTCATCGGATAGTTAGATGTATTCAGGTTGTTTGATTGTGACCAAAATGAATTGGCGGGATATGTGGCAAGAACCATTGATTATTTGACTTCTGTATTGAGTTAGAATATGGCTTCGAGTTATGAGTATTAAAGGACCTCTCGTGTAGTTTAGTTGTGGAGTGAAGTGGGTTTTCCTGTTATGTTCTGAGTTCCCGTGATGTCTTTTGAGCGGATCAATGCCCCAACAACGTCTATGTATTTGATTGCCGGTGTATTCAGCCGTGTTATAACTCATTTGTTATTGTATTTATTGATGGCATCCTGCCGTACTCTCGTAGCCAGGGATAGCATACTCGGCATTTGATGATGGTATTACAAGGATATAAGGAGGAGAAGCTTTTTCCGAAGTTCTCCAAGTGTGAATTGTTGGCTCAGTTCAGTAGCATTCTTGGGACACGTGGTTGTATTGGTAAAAAATATAGCCTCATACGTGTACAAAATTTAGATGACTCAGCCAGCCAGATGGACCAAATAAAACATCACACGTGGACACGGGATAAAAAGGTACGGTCAATGCAAGGAATTAGCCGCAGAAAGATCATCAAAGAAGAAGAGACAGGGTCACAACAAATCCGGACGCAATAATGGGCCGATTCAAAGATCAGCAATCAATGTCTTGTACGTTATGTAACTCCTAAAATAAAAGTTACTATTCACCATTGTAACGCCTCATTAATGTAATAATTAATAATTAAATAGGCTATCATGGAAGAAATATAAATATTGTACTAGGAGAATACCCCTATAAAAGGGATAAAACTGTAACAAACAAGGGCATCTGATTTCTCGGATACTAAGCTATTTTAATTTTTTGCATATTGCTCTCGAAATTATTGCTATTTTGTTCTTTATTTTATTAATTCGATTATCAGTAACCCGAGTTTATCCTAAATTAAACTTTAGCCAAAAGATCTTATTTTTTGGTTAAACAAATTGGTTCCGTTACTAGGAATCTGATAATCATCGTTTTCGCTACCAATCCATATCCTTACAATCATGTCGAATTTCAACAACAAAAACGTCAACAATAATGACGATAATAACCAGCAAAGAAGTGAAACCCCAATTTCAACTCCTCCTCGAGGAACCCCACGAGCTTCGAGAGAACCATCTCCTGAAAGAGCTGACAATCGTAACAATAATGAACAACCGGTGGAATCAGATCAAATAAGGCAAATGATTGTTGAATACGTGGGACATGCTTTGCGAGAATTTGCAAGAGGATTACCACAAATACCTCCAGTACCACCAACACTACCTTTGAATAATACAATTCTAGTAGAAGATTCGCAAGCGGGGTTAACAAATCCAACCAGGGATGAAGCTCTCAATACACTTCCTGAAACACGACCATGTACGACTAGTAATTCAGAATTACAAAGTTTATTATTAACCATGCAGAAGCAGATGAAAGAACAAAACGATCGCATCGAGTAAATCCCTGATGTTCCGCCTATTATCAAAGGAATCAATGTGGATAGGTATTCTCAACAACCTTGGAAACCAAGTGCAGCCCCATTACTTATACCCAAGAAGTTTAGAATGCCTGATATCCCCAAATACGATGGAAAAACCGACCCACGTGATCACGTGACTACTTTCACCACTGGAGTAAAAGGCAATTATTTGACAAAAGAGGAGATAGAATCAGTCCTTGTCAAAAAATTCGGAGAAACACTCACGAAAGGAGCTTTAACCTGGTANAAAACTCTATAAATTCTTTTGCTGAACTTGCAGATTCGTTTATAAAAGCACATTCTGGTGCACAAAAAGTTGAAAAACGAATGGAAGATATATTCAAGATAAAACAAGGAGACAAGGAATTGCTCCGTGAGTTTGTAGACAGGTTTCAAAGGGAAAGAATGCAATTACCAAGGGTGCCTGACAACTGGGAAACCATGGAATTCACAAGTAACTTGCACGAGAAAAGTTCAGAAGCCACGAGACGACTCAAAGAGAGTCTAAGAGAATTTCCAGCCACGACATGGAATGATGTGTACAACAGGTACAGTACTAAATTAAGGATTGAAGAGGATATAATTACACGTTCAAAAGATGAAGAATATCACAGAACAAGACACCTAGAATCAGAGAAAAAGTCAGGTAAACACAAGTATGATCCTTACTTCGGACCCTCGAGACGTGATCTACGTCCCAGGTTCAAAAACACAAAACCTTCGGGAAGAGATACAAACTCATCCTCATCTAGATC
>ML475597.1:53014-82384 GCA_005239535.1 Nicotiana rustica | reverse complement strand
ACAGGAGGAACCTCGATCAATGGTGTGAATTCCACAATGATCACGGCCATAGAACAACAGATTGCAGATATTTACAAAGTGAAGTAGAACATCTATTAAAGCAGGGTTATTTAACAAACTTGTTTAGTGATAAAGGTAAACAGACATATATGAAGAATAGGCAGGAGCCACCAAAACCACCCTCCCCAAAACGGACTATTAACGTCATACATGGAGGAGAAGAGGTAAACGGTATAATCTGTCAGCTAACCTCAAAAGCCATGAACACGCACGGAAAGCGGGTTCGAGAAGAAATGAGAGAATAACAAATATCTTTTGACGATGCAAACTTTGGTGGATTGACACTTTCACACAATGACGGGCTGGTAATATCCTTACTCATTCATGACACTAACGTTAAAAGGGTGTTGATTGATCCAGGTAGTTCAGTCAATATTATTTTGACGAAAGTCATGGAAAAAATGCTAGTAGAAAACATAATGATTCCAAAGGTCCGAGCCATATCTGGGTTCGACAATTTAACAGTGATAACTAAAGGTGAGATCGAACTCAATACCTACGCTGAAGGAGTCGTCAAAATGCAAAGTTCCAAGTCATTAATATAGAAATGGCTTACAACGTCATCCTGGCAAGACCATGGATTCATGACATGAAAGCAGTCCCATCTACTTTACAGCAAGTAATAAAATTCCCTTCCAAAAAATAGGGAATACGGCAGATCAAGGGTGATTAGCAAACCTCGAGGAATATTAATTCAATAAATCTTAACAACAAAAGAGATGCGGAAGAAACAACGATTTGTCAAACAGAGGCTCATCAACAAACAGGTATGGAACAAACTTCTGATCAGCTACGTACCAAAGAAATAGATATTCCAATAGGTACGGAGGAGGATAATAACAAAACAAATCCTGTAATTATCAAGAATGATCCAGAACATGCAGACATAGACTCCATACCAGATTTCATTCATGAATCAGAAGAAGAAGAACATATCAAAACCACTGCTGAAGAACTCGAGGCTGTTTCCATATCGGAACAAAAGCCCGAAAGGAAACTTTACATTGGCGTAAAGTTGTTAGAAAGATTAACTCCAGAACAAAAAGGTACGTTTGTCAATTATTTAAAGGCTAATGAGGATTGTTTTGCATGGTCCCACTCGGATATGACAGGTATCCCACCAGAAGTGATGACTCACAAGTTAAACAAAGATCCATCGTTCGTACCTGTTAAACAAAAGAAACGAAAACAAGGATCTTTCAAAAATCAAGTGATCGATGAAGAAGTTCAAAAGGTTTTAAATATAGGTTCGATACGAGAGGTAAAGTACCCTGACTGGCTAGCTAATACCGTAGTTGTCCCCAAAAAGAACGGCAAATGGCGGGTATGTGTCGATTATACTGATTTAAATAAAGCATGTCCTAAAGATTCATTTCTCTTGCCACATATAGATCAAATGATCGATGCAACCGCGGGTCATGAATTGTTAAGCTTTTTAGATGCATATTCTGGTTATAACCAAATCAAAATGGAACCCTTGGATGAAGAAAAAACTTCCTTCATTACTAACCAGGGACCTATTGTTATAATGTTATGCCTTTTGGGTTAAAAAATGCAGGTGCCACTTATCAAAGATTAGTGACAAAAATGTTCCAAGAATATTTGGGCAAAACAATGGAGGTTTACATAGATGATATGCTTGTAAAGTCAATACAAGTGGTAGATCATCTACAATATCTCTCTATCACTTTTGATATTTTACGCAAGTACAATATGAAGCTCAACCCGGAAAAATGTGCCTTCGAAGTACAATCTGGTAAATTTTTGGGATTCCTTGTGTCTAACAGAGGAATAGAGGTAAATCCAGCACAAATAAAAGCTATAGAAGAAATACCTAAAATTTTGAGAAATAAAAAAAAAGTCCAAAGATTGACAGGAAGAATAGCAGCTCTAGGGAGATATATTTCTATGTCTTCCGAAAAGAGCTTTAAATTCTTTGCAGTTCTTAAAAAGCAAAATGAGTTCGAATGGATTGAATGTGTTGCTTTAAAAGACTTGAAGGTTTACTTGTCAAAACCACCATTGCTATCAAAGCCAAAAGAAGGGAAAAGATTATACATCTACCTGGTTGTCTCAGAAATTGTCGTAAGTGCAGTACTGGTAAGAGAAGAAAGAGGTAAACAATCTCCCATTTATTATGTAAGCAAAACTTTATTAGATGCAGAGACTATATATCCACATCTAGAAAAATTAGCTTTAGCTTTAATAATGGCATCAAGAAAATTGCGCCCTTATTTTCAATGTTATCAAATTACTGTCGTAACTTCATATCCTTTAAGGAATATTTTGCATAAACAAAGACTGTCAGGAAGATTAGCCAAAAGGGCCATAGAATTAAGTGAACATGATATAACATATCAACCTAGAACTGCAATTAAATCACAAATATTGGCCGACTTTATAGCTGACTTTAGCAATAATATTACTCCTGAAGTAGAAAAGGAATTGCAACTTTTCAATGGTATAAACCCAGGTCAGTTGACCCTATTTACTGATGGCTCATCTAATATAAAAGGAGCAGGATTAGGTATTGTACTAATATCACCCACGGGTGAAAACACACGACAAGCAATCAAATGCTATCCAATAACTAATAATGAAGCAAAGTACGAGGCTGTTATTGCAGGTTTAGAATTGGCACGAGAGTTGTCAATCGAACAAATCAAAATCAATAGCGATTCACAAATGGTGGTAAATCAAATACAGGGGACTTACATCGCTCGAGAAACTCGAATGCAACAGTACTTAGAAAAGGCACGAGAACTTATGAGACAGTTCAAAATGTGGGAAATAACACAAATACCTAGAGAGGAAAATGCTGAAGCAGATTCATTGGCCAACCTCGCAGCAGTTACAGACATAACCAATAAAGACAACATTATCGTCATACACCTCTTCCATTCGACAAACGATCACAACAAGAATGAGGTATCTTTCAATAATCTAACTTAGGATTGGAGAAACGAAATTCTTAACTTTTTGCAGAACGGTATCGTACCTGAAGACAAAAAGGCAGCTCAAGCGCTCCGCCACAAAGCAGCGAGATACTGTTTAGTTCACAGCACCTTGTATCGCAAAATGTTTGGAGGACCCCTAGCTAAGTGCCTCGGACTTAACCAGACGGAGTTTGTGATAAAAGAAGTCCATGAGGGCCACTGTGGAAATCACGCAGGTGCAAGATCTTTGGTTAAAACCTTAATAAGAGCAGGATATTACTGGCCCAAGATGGAAGAAGACACGGAAAATTTCATATCAAAATGTGATAAATGTTAGTGGTTCGCTAATAAAATGCATCAACCAGCAGAATTGTTACATTCTATTATATCACCATGGCCCTTCATGAAATGGGGAATGGACATAGTAGGACCTATTCCCCCAACTAAAGGTCAGGTACGGTTCCTACTTATACGTACTGATTACTTCACAAAATGGGTAGAAGCAGAAGCATTCAAACAGGTGCAGAAAAGGAAGTTAAGAGTTTCTTATGGAGAAATATAATATGCCGGTTTGGAATTCCAAAGGAGATCGTATGTGACAATGGCCCACAATTTATAGGCTCTCAAATCACTGAATTCTTCGACAACTGGAAAATCAAACTGATCACATCAACACCATATCATCCCAATGGACAAGCAGAATCCACAAACAAAATCATCATCAACAATATAAAGAAACGGTTAGACAGAGCCAAGGGCAATTGGCCCAACGAATTACCAGTGGTGTTATGGGCATACCGGACTACATCAAAAATAGTTACGGGAGAAAGTCCTTTCGCACTTGTTTATGGCTCTGAAACATTAATACATGTGGAAATTGGAGAACCAAGTCTTAGAGTAACGACAGCTACGAAACAAATGAATGATGTTGAACTCCAAACCAATCTAGACCTGCTCGAGTCACGAAGAGATGCGGCCTTAATACGGATGGCATCTCAAAAGCAAATCATAGAACGATACTACAACCGGAAAGCTCACCTCAGGTATTTCAAAATTAGAGACTTTGTACTTAAAAAGGTATTCCAGTCAACAAAGGAAACAGGAACTGGTAAACTAAATCCAAATTGGTAAGGTCCCTATAAGGTCCGAGGCATAGCAGAAAAAGGCGCGTACGAGTTGGAAGCCATGGACGACAAGATTTTACTAAAAAGTTGGAATGCCATCCACTTGAAGAAATACTATTTATGAGGAAAATAAGTACCCCCGGTCAGGTACCCCATGTTAGATTTTATCTTTGAATATTTAAAATTTTACTAACTTTTTTAGATGATAGGCAAAAAGCTAACCCGTCACCAGATGATGACATTAGACCTGCAAAGACGCGAGGAAATAACATAATTCCCGGTCTAGGGTTACACTTTCTGATGGACATTTTAAAGGGTTAAGCAGTCATCATCAAAAAAGGTATATACCTTCGAGTCCGGAATGTTTTCCTTTTTCAGGGAAAGGACCACAAGGAAGGAATAATCAAGTGCTCGAGATCTCATTCTTCAACGCTCAAACACTTGGGGGACTATATAATATGGAAGGCCAAGAAGAAGCAAAGACTACCAGAAATCAGAATGCTCGAGCCTAAAAAACTATTCATCCAACAAGTCAAGTGACACGAGCAAAAGAACTGAAGACTCCGGCACGAGAATTGCGAAAGCCTACTCTGAAAACCCTCGAACCATGTTCAAGTTAGAAGGCAAAATATTAGCTACAAAGAAATGTACATCTCTTATACAAAAAACGTTACATCTAAAACAGTTAGGGATAGAAGATCATCATCATTGTACTTAGCCAAAACTGTTGTAATCAAAACAGTTATGAAATCTTTGTACTCAAATAGAAAACTGTTATAAAAATAGTTACGGATGAAAGATCAAAACCCTTGTATATATTATCAAAACTGTTATCAAATAAAACAATTACGGGTTACAATACATTTCTCTCGTACTTATAACTGTTGCAAATAAAACAGTCATGGGAAAAAACCCAATACTTACGAAAACTGTTACTAATGAAAAACAGTTACTTCCTTGTATTGACTCGAAAAAACTGTTATCTACTAAAAACAGTTACAAAATACAAGTGATTATTAAATCTGTTAAAACAAAACAGTTTCAACATGAATTTTAAATGACAAACGTAACACATGTAAAATATTGTGAAAGTTCAAGCAAAAACCTCTCACAAATACATTCTTAAAACATGTGGAAAATTCCTATTACTCTATTGCATTTTCAATGAAGTTGAGACGTCTTCTTCATTAAAACATTAATTAAAAGGGCCCTAATTCACAAACAAAGCCTCTTATAAAGGCTAAAACTTATACTACACCCATCATAAAAGGGTTCAAGTAAAGCACGCATCTTTATGCAAAGAAAGCTAAGAGGTACGAACAAAAACCTCACAAAAGCAAAAGCGATAGACTTGAGTAAAGAGTAAGACTCAAAATTCACAAAATTCTAAAAAAAAAGCATTGTATTAATATAAAAGCGGCTAAGTAAAAAACTAAGTACTTAACCGCATAAATATGTACAATTTTAGATGGCCCTAAATTGTCAGTTGGGGACTTTAGAAATTTCAAATTTACTCCCGATGGAGCTGAGAGTAATTATACCAATCCAATATAAAAAAGAAAAAAATGAGATGATTAAAAAGTCTTCATTCTTGAGGAGGAGGAGGAAAGCCAGCTTCTTCTTCTGGAGGATCGTCCGCTGCTTCATCAACTGGAGAGAGATCAAGACCTTGTTGAGTCTTATCTATAGCTTGTTTAGACTTTGCAATATCAGCATCAAGATCGAAGCCTACTTGACTCATCTCCATCAGTGTGTCATCGAGAGCATTCATATATGCCCAACTCACTTCAACAACTGTTGACTCTTCAAGCTCACTATAGTCTTTCGACCATACCTGAAGTTCATTCTTTAAGTTGTCATTTTCAGCTTCAGCAGCTTCAAGGGCAACCTTCAAAGGTGCGACTAACTCCTCCAGATTCTGAACCTTCGCCAAAGCTTCACGAAGATATTCTTGGGCTTGGGAAAGATTACGTACGAGTTCTCCAGAGTACTCTTCTTTTTGCCCCAACAAATCCTTCAAATACCGGACCTCTTCCGTGGCTTTTGATAGTTGCTCGGCAAAAGAAGATTCAAGAGCATTCTTATCTTTATTAGCTTGGCTGGAAGAAGCCTTCTCCACTGCTAGCTCTCCTTTGACAATCTTCAACTGCTCCTTTAAGGTATCCCTCTCATCTTCCAGATCTTCCATCTCTATTTGAAGGCTTTCATATTGTGCTTTAAAATCATCAAGCCCACGCAACACTTGCAACTCTTTTTCATAATTGGAGATTCTCTTCATAAGCTCTAGACCAATAAGGTGCGTCTGCAAAAATAGTAAAAACAATAAAAAATGTTAAACTATTAATCAAGAAACAATACACGTGCAAAAGGTCTTCTAAGAAGTACATACCTTTAAGGAATTGTGCACCACCTCATTCTCCCAAGTAAGGGATGCATGGTTGCCAAGTTTGGCTCTTTCTTCAGGGCCAATTAAAGGCTTAAGCCACATTTTCGGCTCACCGGTACTAATCTTCTTAAAGAGGCTACCACCAGCTGGAACCTCAATCATGACCCTTCTCATCTCCCTGCTGGAAGACCCTTCTTCTATAATAGAAGGCATGGAAGCAGGGACTGAAGGGGAAGCAGAAGAGACAGAAGGGCCGGGAGCCAAAAGAGTCGCGGGCGCTTCAATAGAGACGGAAGAAAGGGAAACTGAAGAGATAATAGGAACCGGAGGAGAAACAACAACAGTAACCTGGGGAGCAGAAATAGCAGCAAAGTGCGGGTAAATGGTAGCCAAAGGAACATCATCATGGTCCATTTCAAACCCTTCGTTAAATAGACGTTCAGTGGGATCTCGAGATGGAGACTGAGATTGATCACGAGAAGAAGAAGGCCTGATGTCCAACACGGAAGAAAGAGGCGCGGGAGTAGACTCGTTGTCCGAAATTACCCGCCTTCTTCTCACCCGGTGCACTAAAGCACCCTCTTCTTCACCCTCATCTTCCCCTCTAGAACGGGGATCTTGGGCTTTCCTTTTTGAAGCACTGGTCAGAATACTCTGGGCATGAGATAAGGACATCCTCGGAAGTGATGAAGATGCCCCACGAGTAGAAAATCCTATCAGAAAAAGGAAAAGAGTTAATAAAAAACTCAAGCAAGGAAAGGAGTGAGAAAAACTCTACTTACCATGGGTCTTGACAATCCATTTATACTTTGCCGAAAAGTATTTCCAGGATATTTCCTCGGCAGGAGCAGCAATCAACATTCTTTCTACCCAACTGCGAATGTCGGAGACATTCTCGACAACATTCATAGTTGCTGTAAATAAGAAGAAAACATATACGGCGTTAGAACACAAAATAAATTTTATGTAAATAAAACAGGTGCGAATCAAAGTACTTACGTGCACGATTCCACTTCTCAGGGAAGGGAAGATTACTTTCACCCACTAAAACAGCAGTGGGAACAGCCACGTACCTAAGGTACCAACCTCTGTCTTTGTCATTGCCTGGGGTTACTAAAACCCTCTTACTCCGGGCAACCAGAGTAAAAAACCCTTGACAGAATAAAGCAGGAGAACATAAATGCATCAGATGATGAAAGGTAAAAGGGACAGAAACCCTTGAAGATAGAACTCTCAGACAGGCAACAACACGCCATACTAAAGGACCAACTTGTCCTAACCAAATGTTGAAAAAGCGACAAAATTCTATGATAACAGGGTCAACAGGAGGCTGAAATCCTAATGTGAAAGGGTAAGTATAGACGTAAGAAAACCCCGTCTTGAAAGACGTAATTCTTTGAGTATCGCTTGGCACAAGAATGGGAACATTATACTCCCAAGAACACTCCCTACGAACAACGGGAATATGACCTACAGTAATGAGGGTAGCATATGTTTCAACGCTATCTAAAGAATGAGCATGTTCGGCAATAGGAGAATTTACTTCTGGAAAGACTATCTTCGCAGGAATGATTTCATCAACTCTGGGTTCATGAAAGTCATCCTTTTTCTTAGAAACAGAATGAGAAGATCTACCCCTCGGAGAAAACAACGACCTAGCAGATGAAGGAGAAGAAGAACCTCTAGTAGAGGTATGTCCCAGGTTCCTTAGTCGGCCACCTCTCCGACTCCTAGACGAAGCAGAAGAAGAAGCCAAAGCTTCAACATCAATAACCTTTTCAGATTGACCTGAGAAGACATATTTATAAAAGAAGAGAGGAAATTCTTTCACAAAGAAAAGATTAAGTTATGGAAGTTTTTCGTGCTAAGGAAGAAAAAAAGACGATTATTTATACCTAATGGCAACCGTCGAAACTTGGTAAGGTAATGATGAAAAGTCATAATTAAAGATGTCACTTCGGGACTGATGCAGCCGCAAAAATCCCTAAAAAGCGCCGGGTCATTTTAGAACCAATCAAAAACAAACACGTGGAAGAAGCATTAAATGGAAGTGATGTACGACGCATGCACCCATAAAAGAATACAAGGTTCCGAGGTAAAGCGGCGGCAAAATATTCCTGCCATAAATGAAGTATCCACTTATCAAGTATTATACACTCAATACATGGCAAGTGGGGGGACTATCTGTATTGGTAAAAAATATAGCCTCATACGTGTACAAAATTTGGATGACTCAGCCAGCCAGATGGACCAAATAAAACATCACACGTGGACACGTGATAAAAAGGTATGGTCAATGCAAGGAATTAGCCGTGGAAAGATCATCAAAGAAGAAGAGACACGGTCACAACGAATCCGGACGCAATAATGGGCCGATTCGAAGATCAGCAATCAATGTCTTGTACGTTATGTAACTCCTAAAATAACAGTTACTATTCACCATTGTAACACCTCATTAATGTAATAATTAATCATTAAATAGGCTATCATGGCAGAAATATAAACGTTGTACTAGGAGAATACCCCCATAAAAGGGATAAAACTGTAACAAACAAGGGCATCTGATTTCTCGGATACTAAGCTATTTTAATTTTTTGCATATTTCTCTCGAAATTATTGCTATTTTATTCTTTATTTTATTAATTCGATTATCAGTAACCCGAGTTTATCTTAAATTAAGCTTTAGTCAAAAGATCTGATTTTTTGGTTAAACAGTGGTGTCCGGTGAAGGTATCTATGTGGTCAGACGAGTGTGAGTAGAGCTTCCAGAAGCTCAAGAATTCCTTGACCACAACCCCAGTGTTTGTATTGCCATCAGCTTCAGGTTCTTATACCGCTAAATGGGATGTCTAGGGGGATGGCAGTAGTTGTGTTCTAATGTAGGAAGGTATAGTGATTTCGTGATAGCTATGATTTTTGAAAGTGTATAGGGAGATATCATTTTGAGGTTAAGCAGGCAGGGGTATCTTCTGCGGGTTGTCCTGAGGTGTGTCACCCTTATGTTTATCTGTAGTTCTCTCTATCAATAAATGATGTATGTTGTAATTTGAGTTTAGATCGCTCGTGGGAGTTGGCATGACCATTACAATGGTGGATGCGAGATTTGCATTTGATTTGAGTGTTAGATGGTTTGGGTCATATAAGCTTATGGAGGATTTAGTTGAACCTGACCACAGTATGATGGCAGTGATAATGTGTGGGCATCGTGAGTTATTGTTTGTCTTGATCTTTGTCTTTGAGCCAAGTGGGGGAGTCCGCTAATGATAAGTTGATTACGATTATGTGTTTTATTGGTTTCGATTCGAGGTATGTTGGTGAATCAGTTATGACCTACAGAGGTGGAGTTTGGGAATGAATCGAGTGATGGAAATTGCTTTGATACAAGTTGTAATGTACTTTACGGATATTGTAATTCATTGAATGATGGAGTTGTACTAGTAAGTGTAGAGTGTGCAATGTATGAGTGTGCTTGTTGCTTCAATGGTGTGGATTGCTTTCCTAGTATGTGGATTGCAAGCGGGGTCAGGGCGTTCTGTTTACTTGGTTAGTGTAATTGAAATTGCGTAGAGTAAATGACGTTCGAGAATGGTTCAGACGGATTCAAGGTTATATGTAGCGATCGAGGATCTTCAAGGTGTGAGAAGGGCTAGAACTGAGATTTACGGGGAAAGTGTCAAGGCTTGTGGTGTATTTTCATTATCATTGATTCTATTCATCAGTATCAGGAAAGCGAAGGTAATGACTTTAAATTCGCATGAAGTCTATTCAGGGTAAGTATTTTTGATGTGGTGCTTTGGGGATGTTTGAGAGAGTATTCAGCGGCTTATCAGCCTTAGACGGTATATTTTTTTTATGCTCGGGCTTCGTGCGGTTAGTCGGGATTGAGAATTGCGATATTATGGCAAGAAGAAGTATCAATTCTAAGGTAAGTCAGAAAGAACGTGGATAAATAGGACAACTTGGTAGTATGTCGGATCGACATGATAAGGGATATCGTTAGTTCTTTGGGTGTTTATAAGGTAATGAGTTGTTACAGGTGTTTCTTAGCAATTCTCTTGGAATTTGGTGGCATGCATAGATTGGTTGAGTTTGAAGGATTCAGTCTTGGCGGTTTGGTGTTTTACAATTGTGATTCGGGAGTTCTTGATGGTTTCTACCACGTTTAAAGATGTATATTTCTGCTGGCGTGAGGGCTATGTGATGTATAGTGATTTTGCTTCTAGATGATATCAAATTGAAAGTTCTTGGCTAGTTGGGTACGCATTTGTTTGTGGCTAGGAAGGGAGCATGAAGTTCTCATATTTATCATGGGATTGCATGACGTATGCGGTATTTTGTGTATAGTGGAGAGTGGCATAAGTGAGGTCACGGTTCAATTCTGGAAGAAAGGTCAGAACTGGCAGTTTTAGATGATTAGGTAAAGGATACCACTATTGAGTGGATGGATAAGAGTATACATTCATTAAGTACAATGTGTTTAAGGCAATGTGTTTGAATAAAGGTGCTTCATTGGTGTTACGACACTCTCTTGTTGGATCGACTGCTGATATTCAAGGTTTCTTGGTGACACAGAGGAATTATGAGGGAATCCCTCGTGGAATGATAAAGTATTAGGGGCGTGTTATATATTTAAGTGGTGGAATTGGGATATAATATGGTAATTGGTGCGCCTCATGGATTTTGAGACGAGGAGTTTTCATGAACAGATTATTTTTGTAGTTGTGAACTACGATGATGCGAGCAAAGCTAGTCAGGTGTTAGTATAGGTCATGATTCAGTCAGTATGAACCTTTGGAGAGTTATCTACCTGTTGTGGATGACCAGAGTTGCTTTAGAATATAATTATTGGAAGGCCGTACAGAGAGGTATGGGTACTCAGGTAGAGTTGAGCACTGCATTTCATCCTCTGACTGAAGGTCAATCGGAGCGGACTATTCAGATTTTGGAGGACATGTTGCATGCCTGTGTGATTGACTTTGGCGGTTCATGGGATCAGTTTCTGCCACTTGCGGAGTTTGCATATAATAATAGCTACCAATCCAGTATTCAGATGGCCCCGTATGAGGCTTTATATGGTAGGAGGTGTAGATCTCCGGCTGGTTGGTTCGAGCCCGGTGAGGCTAGACCATTGGGCTTAGATTTGATTCAGGATGCATTGGAGAAGGTGATGTTGATTCAGGAGAGACTTCGCACGGCGCAGTCTAGGCAAAAGAGTTATGCAAACCGGAAGGTCCGGGATGTGTCATTTATGGAAGGTGATAAGTTACTGTTGAAGGTATCACCCATGAAGGGTGTTATGAGGTTCGGAAAGAGGGGAAAGCTGAGTCCTCGGTTTATTGGTCCTTTTGAGGTACTTCAGAAGGTTGGAGAGGTGGCTTATAGACTTGCCTTGCCACCCAACTTGTCGAGTGTTCATCCGGTATTTCATGTTTCGATGCTCCGGAAGTATGTTGGTGACCCGTCTCATGTTATAGACTTCAGCACAATTCAGCTCGAGGGTGATATGTCATATGAGGTAGATCCAGTAGCAATTTTGGATCGTAAAGTCAGAAAGTTGAGGTATAAGGATATAGCTTCAGTGAAGGTACAATGGAGAGGTCAGCCAGTGGAGGAGGCTACTTGGGAGACTTAGTGAGAGATGCAAAGCAAATATCCTCACTTGTTTGAGACTCCAGGTATGTTCCTAGACCCGTTCGAGGACGAACGTTGTTTAAGAGGGGGAGAATGTAACGACCAGGTCGGTCGTTACATAGAACCTGCATTATAATTACTGTTATTGCTTTGTCATAGGTTGGTTATACTGTTTAGGATGTGTTAGAGTTGGTAGGCTTGGAATCAGAATGGTTGTAGTGAGAGTTTAGTCATTTAGTCTCTAAAAATAGCCTTATAGTTGGAAAAGTCAATTGAGAGTTGACTTATTGGTAAACGACCTCGGAATGTGGATTTTATGGNTCGGATAGCTTCGTTAGGTGATTTGGGACTTAGGGATGTGTTCAGAATATTTTTGTGATATCCGGTGTAGAATTAGGCTTGAATTGGCGAAAGTTAGTTTTTGGTGATTTTCGGTCGGCAGTGGGAAATAGGCTATCGGGTCGGAATGGAATTCCAGAAGTTGGAACAGGTTCGTAATGTCATTTTGGATGTGTTTGCAAAATTTCAGGTCAATCGGAGTTGTTTTGGATAGTTTCGGCATCGTTGGTGGATTTTAGAAAATTCAAAGTTCTTAGGCTTGAATCCGATGTGATATTGGTGTATTGATGTTATTTTTAGTGTTTTGAGAGTGCAACTAAGTTTGAATCATGTTATGGGATATGTTGGTAAATTTGGTTGGAGTCTCGAGGGGCTCGGGATTGATTACGGGTGGTTAACGGGCATTTTAGCCTTAGGGAAATCTGCTATTTTGCTGGTGTTAGCACAACAGTATTTTGTGCATCGCGATCGCGAGGTCAAGTCCGAGATCACGTAGAGTTGATTGAGGCCATGAAGAAATTTCTTAGTGCGATCGCGTAGGCCGGGCTACGATCACGTAGCTTTGGAAGTTTGTTCATCGCGATCGTGTGATGTCAGGTCGCGATCGCGTAGCGTTGGCAGGCCTGAGTCTGGGGTCACGCGTTTGGTCTTCGCGAACGCATTCGGTGGTTCGCGATCGCGTAGGTGTGAAGGGTAGAGCATCGCGATCGCAGAGTGTAGGTCGCGATCGCATAGGGTAATTTTGGGGACCATCGAAGTTGTTCTTGGCGATCACGAGGGTCTTTCCGCGATCGCGATTATGGAATCCCTAGACAGTATTTAAATAAACCCTCCGCGACCAATACCCACTTTTCCACCATTTTTGAATGGAAAGAAGCTTTTGAGGCAATTTTTAAGAGAGGAAATCATTGTTCTTCATTGAGGTAAGGATTTTGGACCCTAAAACTCGATTATATGTGATTAAGGATCAAATTATCATCGTTTAATTTATGAAAATCAATAGAAAAAGATGGAATTAGGGCTTGAGATTACGAGACCTTTAGGGGACGATTTGAGAGGTCAAACGAACTCCGATTTTAGAGTTCTTTATATGTACGGAATCGTAAGATGATGAAGAACAGTTTGATATAAAAAATTTTGAGTTCCGAGACGGGGCCCGAGGGTCGGGTTTTGGCTAATTTTGGGTTTTGTGCTAAAATTGGTATTTTTCAATTGGAATTCATTCCTTAGCATAATTTAATGAGAAAGATCTTATCTTTACAGATTTGGAGTACTCGGAAGTTGATTCGAGAGGCAAGCGGGTTGCAGAGTAGCTTTTCGGGCTAGTTTGAGGTAAGTAATGTCTTTAAATCCTGTCATGAGCATATGAAACCCCGGACTTTGCATCCTTTCACGTATTTGGAGTGACGCACACACTGGATGACGAGTGTAAGGCGTGCACGAATTGCGAATTTGAAAATATGTTCCTTTTTAGGCAACTATTGAGTTGCGAAACTGCTTTTTAAAGCTTATTCTCTAGAGTACTACTATGATTTGATATAATTGGGTTGTAAGCCATGTTTGGGGCCTAGTGCCGATCTGTTTAACCCCTTGGGGGCTATTTTACTAATATTCTCACTACTTTGAAACTATGATTTTACACTCAGTCTTTCTTGTGAAATTGTTGACAATCCTATTTGATGATATTACTATTTCTTGAAATGAAATACTATTTTGGGTCCAGAACCCCGTTTTATTCATGGCCCGAGTGGCATGCTGAGAGTGTCTGATTGAGTGAGGTCGATGGCCAATGTTGTGAGGATGTTATGATATGAGAGATGCCGAGTTCCTGAGAGTGATTTATGCCATGATGTGGCTTGTTTATAGCACTTGGATTGTAGGAGCCCCTCCGGAGTTCTTACACCCCCCTAGTGAGCTCAGGTACCTACTGAGTGCCGAGTGATGAGTGATTGGGAGGCATGAGTGACAGTAAGGTTGCCCGCGGGGCTGATACTGAGTGATGGTGAGGTGGTGAGGGAAATTGTTACGAGTGATGATTATGGCCCGAGTGGCCGTTTTATGATGATATTTTACTGAGTTTTTGACTATGATTCACTTTATTTTTCAAACTGATATTACTGAGAGTTTTACTGAGAAATATTGGAAAATATATTTGGTTTTCAAAGGATTTTATGGAATATGGTTTTCGAACTTACGTATTTGATGTATACTTTATGGAGACTTGATGTTTCACTGTTTTGTAGATTGGTGTATCTTTGATGTGTGTTTCATATACTTCAAACTGTGATTTATTTTCATTACTACTGAGTTGGCGTACTCATCATTACTCCCACCTCTGTGTGCAGATCTAGGTACTGGTTCGGAGTAGTAGTCGTCCGAGTTCGTTGTCATCAGCTTTTGGGATTTCGAGGTAGCTGTCCAGCGTTCGCAACTTCTCCCTTTCCCTTCCTTATTTAGTATTAGTATTTTTTCCCTAGAATTTGTCTATGAAATTAGCAGAGTTAGTTTATTTGTTCGATGCTCTTGATAGTTGACTCCAGTCTTGGGGGATTTGTTTAGACCGTTAGACTATTATTGCGGCGTAAAGACTTAAAGAAATTATTTTATACTCTGGTTGATGATTATTAATGATTTTTGAGGAATTATATTAAAACAAATGTGTAGTTATGTGATGGCTGGATAGCCTAGTTCCACGATAGGCGCCATCACGACCTGTTAGGATTTGGGGTCGTGACATATGGTCAAGCAAGAAATGCCTACGTCATCTCCTACACTAGCACAATTTAACGATTTCGCTTCGATTAACACAGGGGGAAAGTTCTAGACTACACACGATAGCATATGATATCACCAATCCGTACACACACATTTCACATGGCTCAATCAAATGGTTTTGATCGACTCTCAAGTCAAGCAAGCATAGCGAGTTGAGGATTTTTAAGCAATAGTGCACTGGGTGGCATACAAGCCAAACAACTGAGAAAAAGGCATTAATGAGTAGCCTACTTAATTTACTTGGGATGTACAATTCAAATCAAATACGCAGGAAGACAGAGCGCATGCCATAACTTAATGTGCCAGCACCAAACATGTCAACAGGTACTTCAAAGCACCTCGGTTTTCTCCCTATCCCACTCCTTAAAAATATAAAATAAAAAAAAACAAGACACCCGGTTCGAGCTACACCCTTGGGAAAGAACATGCATCCAAAGAAAAACCAAGGGATACTACCTAACTATCCTAACAAGAACAAAATAAAATTTTATTGGTATTTTTAATTGGACTTTAATCCCTCAAGAAAATTGTCCAACATATTCATCGTCTGGAAAAGTCCGAGCTCTATTTGATTTTTTTACTAGCTAATTAGACTATGTGAGTTCTAAACTAAGCTAAAAAGAATAACAATAACTATAATTTTATATAATTACAAGTCAGGAAGTATTTCCCACACCCCACACTTAAACAATGCATAGTCCCGCATAACAAATTCAAAACAAAGTAAGGTGGAAAGAGAGAACTCTCTGCTAGTCGGAATCAACCTCCTCAAAATGACACCAGCCGTAGATCTGGGCTCATCATCATCATCCTCTCCTAGGGGCACGAAAGCCATGGCCCCGTGACTTCATCACCTATCTCATACTCATCATCGGATCCTTTGTGAGTGTTCTCATCCTCAGACGGGTGAATGGGACTACCCGATGCAATTCCCAGCATCTCCATGGAAGAACTAGAGAGATCATTACAAATATGCATACGCCCCTTATCCGACACCCTAACCTACTCATTATCACATTGAGGGAATTATAAAGATACCTATTGAAGTTTTCGTCCCTCTCACTCATTGCAGCTTGGTTTAGCTTTGATGTGGACTCCAGCAAGGATGTAATGTCTAGAAATGCCTTTGGTGCCTCCACTACCTCATCATAGCCAGGGTACTCTAGAACCTATGGGATAGCATGTACTGCGTCAGAGGCTTCCAAAGAAGAACCTTTTGATCCTTTGCCAAAAGCGGGTGCAGGCCATCTCCTCGAGCATGATCTCACCTACATTTATGGGTATCCCAATCATAAAAAAGAATATCAAACACAATCGAGATCAAGTGCATTCACTGTTGTGTTCAATTGACATGAGTCGGGCCTGCACGAAATTCTGCCACACTTTGGGGGTCTTGTTGAAATCAGAGCTAACCATATCAAGATGGATATGGCCTTTAGTTCTGATCCACTTGGCATTCAAATCAACGCAACAAAGAGCGTGACGTATTGTAGTGTCGCCTGGGCTTTTGACAAAATTTTGTATCTGCGGGTCATATTTCTCAACCCCCAAAAATTCACATAAGGCTCGCCTATACAGTGGCACATCATTTCCATAGACATGTGACCTAAACAAGACCGCATTCCAATTAGCATACAGTGCTCACACCATGCTCAAATTTGCCTGGCCGATGCATTCTAGGAATTTTTCTATGTTCACTGCTCGCAACCGGCCAAACACGTATGAGAAGTTCTTTTCTAAAGCTTTCACATTAATGCCCATATCAGAGACGTACCGCCCATATGGCACAAAGTCCCTTTGCCATGTGATAGCAACATCACTAACTAGTTTCAAACGAGGCCTCAGTTGCAATGGTTCCTGTTGTGATCTGTCTGCAACTATTTTCCCTTTAGCTTGCCTAGATGATCCTTCCACTTGCTTGTGATTTTTAGGCGCGGGAGGAGTGGTTTAGGACTTCCCTACCCCCTTGCCTTTGGCGTCAATGTCACGAGCCATATCAACCTACACAAGACAAACACAAAGGTTATAATGAATCAAGAAATTCGCCCAAGGTCATCGTGACAGGCAAAGATGATCCCACACTTAAAACCGAAGGCTATGTATAATGTACTCAAAAGAGTGGTTCGAAGTGCACCAATATTTCATCACATAGCGATAGGTACTCAAGACTTCCCATACCACACAATTCAAGTAGTCGAACATGGCCATAACTTAGCCATAGTGCAAGCAAGCAATGCTAGAGCCCAAATAACTACAACTAGTATAGTACACTAACTACTTCTTACAAGATTTTACTACAAGATACATTACCCCCAAACACCCCACACTTCGCCCAACATCATATACAACTACATGTGGCTACTCATAATTCACCGGTGTTCAATTCACTCTTTTAGGAATTTTAGCAAACACCTTATGGATACCAATTTAGAGTCTCTTATTTCAACAATGGTGGAACAAGGTGGCCTCCCAAATTTAAATGAAGTAGAGGGAATTGTAGTTTACTACTTCAAATACAACTTCACAACCAATATTTGCAACCAAATAAGTGCACATTAGGACCACCATAACAACATGACATGTCAAAGAGACCTAGTCGTTTGAGAAGGAGGATTAGAAATACACTAAGTAATTATAAATTACAGGAACAAATATAACAAAAAGGACATACCTTTGATTCTTGAGATTAAAGTGAGCAACAAAAATTGGAGAACTTGAGAGAGAAGGAGAGAAAGAAGCGGGGAGAAAGAGAGTCGAGGGGTGTGCTTGAGAGTTACGGGAAAAGAGAGTGATTGGGGTTTTGGGTTAGAGGTATTTTAATTTAGATGGAGGAATGGGTTGGGTTATTGGGGTATGGGTTAGTATGTGTGTGTATATGGGTAGTTGGTTTTTTATTTTTTTAATAATCCACTAGACTGAGTGCCTAGGGCTAGTTTTTATATATATAAAAAGAAATAACAGAGTAGCATGGTGTCTTACCAGGAGTAAGACGGTGATAAATGCGATCTACATCAATCCTAAAAAATGATCTAGTACTAATATATGCAATAAAATCTACTCTATGAATAAAAACTAGCAGATTACAAACATAGCCATATACTGCATTGTCGCACATGTGTATGCCTTCCCTGCTTGGTTCCTTAAGTAATATATCTGTGTGTCTACTTGTATTTGCATGTGAATATGCACTGCATTTACTTATATTTTTCTCCTCCAGCTTCCATGACCAGTATGTAATCCAAATGTGGCTATCCGTTGTAGATGACACTGCCCAGCTGTTCAAATTTGTGTTACTTGTGCCATTTCTGATGCCTATTCTGTTACTGTACCAAATGTGAATCTGAAATGTTTTTGCATGTTGCTGCTCCCTGCATATCCTCCTTGCTATTTGTGGTGAGATCTTTGTGTTATTCCACTGGATGCCTTCCCAAAAACTCGTCGCAACAAGCTGCCTCAAACTAGGACACCTGATCGCTCCCTGTCCAAAGTGTTGTGTCGACTCCTTAAAACTGGACAGATTTCCAGTTCTTGTTCCCTTAATTATAGTGTTCCATCTATCCTCAGCTTGCTCTTCAGTGTCTTGAGTTACCACATCTTGAAGTATGGGCCAAAGGATACGACAGTCCACTCTATAGTTACTTACAATGTTGAATCATTCACGATATGTGTAGTTGTGTCTATTATCAGTACATGTGTGTGATTGTTGGTGCATTAGAAAGATTGAACCTATGTGGATTACCTCATGTGTTCCTGATGTGTTACCCTCATGTTGCCCATCTAGTCCAACATCTCCATGTGATACTACAGCTAGCCACAAGTGACTATTTATGAAGATCCAACTGGATAGATTTTTGGTCCTCGTATTTTGTATGTGTATGTATACCTGTGATTTCTTCTATGTGGAATGAGTGCATCGCACTAATACCACCAACTGAGATTCCATCATAGAGTATGTCATGCACACACCAAATCCACTCCATGCCTGGTTCCCTGTATCCTCAATTGTCTAAGTGATCTGCACCTCCATGTTACTTTCCTTTGTTCTGTTTAGATACTGCTGCATAAATCTGTGCAACCAAGTATTCCATTGTGTCTCAATTGTTTTGCTTCCTTTAATGTATGTTTGCCCATTGTATGTCTTCAGTTTCATGCTTGTTCTTCCCATAATAGTTTTATGAGAAGGCATGAGTATAAGTTTCCAGTTAAAGGCAATGTCACACTCTGCATTAACTCTGCAGAAACTACCCTCACCAGTACACCTGAGTTGAATTGAGATCTTCTTTGAGCTTAAACCTTTGCCTTCCTTTAACTCCCTCTCATTGGGTTGAGTGTTAAACACTGATACCACCAATAGAAAGTTCATTAAAGGGATAAGCAAAAAGGTATGAAATGTACCTGCAAAAAAGAAAAACTTGTTAGTGATGGTGAACTGTTGCTGCTGATCCTGTACCATACATCCCCTTGATTCTGTTCTCCTCTTCCCTTCCTAGTTTGTGGCTACTCTTACTCTTAGGTAGGGACATTGCATTTTATCTCTATTCACCAACTTTCTACCTTGTATATCCAGCTCTTCAAAACTATTACACTGTAAAGGGCCAACATCAAGAGCATAATTGGCAATGTAATCGGCCAATTTATTACCTTCCCTAAGAGTATGTGTAACAGTTACGTTGGCTCTTTGCATCACCTCCTTGATTTCCTCCACCATTTCACTGATGAACCAAGGTATTTTCCACACTCCTTCAAGAACATTCTTCAGCACCATTGAATCAGTGCTTAATTCAATTAATACATAGTTCTGCTCCACGCAGAATGTCAAAGCCTCTAGGACTGCCTTAGCTTCAGCTACTGTGTTTGAGCCTTCATTTATCTCTTTGCCACAAGCATACACCAGATCTCCTTCTTCATTTCTCAGTACATATCCAATCGAGCTTCTACCTGGATTGCCTCTTGACGCCCCATCTGTATTTACTTTGATCCACCCCTGCTTTGGTAATTCCCACAACACCTTTGAGTATTTCAGTCTAGGTTTATAAAGCTCCAGCTTTCTGATCAAATCTGGCCACCTATGGAGAATGTTTTGCATGCCTGGCTTTCTTACCTTGACGAGTGACTGCAAAGTGGTTGAAATTTGGTAGATCACTCTGTTCATAGTGACTGAATCCCCATACTTGTAGTTGTTTCTACGCTTCCACAACTCCCAAATGATCACTGAAGGTACTGCCTATAGAATTGGTCTCAATCGATGAACCACTTCAATTGTCCAACACCTAATTGTGGCATGATGTAACGTAAGCCCCTCCACTGATATTCCTGCATGCCTAAGGAAATATTTCCAGACAAATTTAGCAGCATATGATGAAAAGAACACATGCTGACTTGTCTCTTCTTTTGGCTCCTCGCAACACCAGCATTTTGAAGCCATAATATACCCTAGTCTCCTAAAGAAATCATCAAGCGGCAGCTTGTTTTTCCAAACTTTCCACATAAAGAAACTGATTTTAAAAGGCAGTCCCTTCACCCAAATTTTCATGTATGCATTGCATTGTTCATTTCTCCTCCTTACATATTCCCACGCTGATCTTACACTAAATTCTCCCATTGATTCCAGCATCCAAAATGGTTTATCTAAGTCATCCTGCATTGCTGGAGGTTTCAAACTCAATATTATGTGGTCTGCCAAGTCTTCAGGTAACAACCCCCTAATACTCATCTCATTCCATCTTCCATTTTCCACTACATCATATATATTATGCACAGATTCATCACAAAAGAAATCAGCAGGAGTGACAAAGTACAAAGCACCCAACCCTCTCCAATTATCAAACCAAAACAATGAAGATCCCATCCTTTGTTTCCACAGAATTTGATGCTCAATTCAATCTCTACACTCCACCATCTTTCGCCATACATGTGATTCATCTCTCCAAGGTACAATGATAGGATTCAATTTTTTGCAATATTTTTGGCTCATGAAAGAGCTCCATAAGCTTGGCTTAGTTCTAAAATTCCACCAAAGCTTACAAAATAAGGCTGTGGAGACATCATGAAGAGATCGAAATCCCACACCCCCTTCCTCACACGGCAAGCACATTGTGTTCCACAAAGCCCAATGTCTATTTTCCACTCCCACAGTGTTACTCCAAAAACATTGAGCAAAAAATTTATGTAACCTGTTAATAACATATGGTGGAGGATTTACAGCAGAAAGGAGATGAATTGGCATGCTTTGAAGTACATGCGATATCAGCACAACCCTTCCTCCGATGGATAATAACTTTCCTTTCCAATCTTGCAATTTATATAACACCTTGTTCATCAAGCCTTGATAATAATCCATTCGTCGTCTAGTATAAAAAATAGGGCAACCAAGATATGTACAAGGGAATTCCTGTTTAGCAATACCTGTTATCCTCTGCACATTGCTAACTACTTCATCTTCTGCTAGGTTGTGCATATACACTGCTGATTTATTTTTGTTAATCAACTGCCTAGAGGCAGATTCATAATCTGCCAACACACCCATTATTAATCTCAGTGAATTGTTATCAAATGAAGAAAAAATGATAGTGTCGTCCGCGTACAAAGATGATTAATCTTTGGACTCCATTTTGGCAATCCAAATCCACGAAAATATGGAATTCTATGTAGAGAGTTCAATCCCTTTGATAAGGCTTCCGCTGCTAAGATGAATAATGTCGGGGATAATGGGTCGCCTTGTTTCACTCCTCTTGTGGATTTGAAAAAACCATGGGGTTGTCCATTAATTAACACTGAATACCAATTGTTTGCAACTATCCTGTACACCATATCAATGAATATCTCCCCAAATCCCATCTTTCTCAATGTTTTCGTAAAAAATAGCCATGAAACCCGATCATACGCCTTGGTCATGTCTAGTTTAATAACCACATTTGGTCCAGCTCTAGTTCTTAATCATATATCAGTTATGATCTCTTGCTTTAAAAGGACATTCTCCACAATGCTCCTTCCTTTCACGAACCCAGCCTGCTCCTCCGATATAATGTTTGGAAGCAAAATTGCCAATCTCTCGTGCACTACTCTAGAGAAGACTTTGTTGATAAAATTGCTAAGACTTATAGGTCGCATATATGAAAATGTAGTTACTTCCTTTTTCTGGGGCAGCAACACCAAATTAGTGTGAGTCACAAATCTTGGCAAGTCATGACCATTGAAAAAAGCTTGAACCATCTCAACATTGTCCTTCCCTATTATATCCCAACACGAATGGTAAAAACATCCTGTAAATCCGTCTGGTCCCCCTGCATTCTCCCCATTTAGACCCATTACGGCTTGCTTTATCTCCTCTTCTGAAGGCATTTTGATCAGCTCCATGTTCTGATTTGCATCCAACAAAGTTGGCACATGTTGAAGGATATAAAAATCTGTAGGGACTGTTTGATCGTGGAACTGATCCTTATAAAATTTCACTGCTTCATCTGCCATCTCATAACTGTTTTCTAGCCAATTTCCTTCTGAATTTTGTACTCTTTTAAGCTGTAATCTTCGTAATTTTCCTTCCAAAACTCTTCTTCTATAGCTAAAAATCTGAGCAGTTCTGCTTGTACTTTTTGCAATCTCTCCCTGTTTTGATAGGTAGGAGCCCTCTCAAATTGTGCTTCATGAACTATCACCACCTCTTCAAGACTAGTAATATTTTGGAAGATGTCCCCATAGGTTGCCCTGCTCCAAGCTGATAGAGCTTTCTTCAATTTATTTAACTTGTATTTAAACACGTAGAAATGATCTCCTATGAAATCTGCCCTCCAATGCTGCTCAACCACTCCTTTAAAACAAGGATGTTTCACCCAGGAATTTAGAAATTTGAACGCTTTTTTAACAGGTGCATCATTTGGATCACTTTTTAGTAATAAAGGACTGTGATCCGAACCAATTTTCTCCAAATGTGTTACCTCCAAGTTAGGCCAATACTGCTTCCATTCTAAATTTCCCAAGCAACGATCAAGCCTTTTGAAAATACAATCATCCTCACCTCGCCCATTCCACCATGTATAAATACTACCTTTGAATCCCAAATCACTGAGGTTGCACGTGATAATGCAGTGTCTAAAGTCTCACTTCATTCATGTGCACAGGAAGCCCCCCAAATATCTCTTCCTTATCAAGAATGACGTTAAAATCCCCACCAATCAACCAAGGCAGCGTCATGTCACTGGCCAAGTAATATAGGTTGTCCCACAATTCTATTCGATCAATGGCATCACATTTTGCATAAACAAAAGTGACAAAAAATGACAGTTGATTGTCCAGATTTGTAAGCTTCAAAGTGAGTTGCTGCTCTAGATCATACACTATCTCTACGCCATGCTCATCATCTACAAACACCCAAATTATATTAGGGTTTTTTACTAAATAATAATAAACAAACGAAAAATAAAAACAATATAACTTATCTGACCCCCATCCCAGCGTGCCCCGCTAGACCTGGCACCGGGGGCTATGAGCATACTGGAAACTGCGCTCTAGGCAGCGTGGGGCGCTGGCCTAGGGATGTTCCACCAAGATTTTCTTTTTGTGGATAAATTCATTCATACACGAGCACTTAATACATACATTGTACACACCCCCACACCATTTCTGCCTATGATTTCTGTAACTACAAAAAGCAAAAAAGCTAGTATACTCTAATTAAACAAAACAAAAAGCTAAGCTACGAAAGCATTAAAAATTGGGTTGCCTCCCAACAAGTGCCTGATGTAACATCACAACACGACTCAACATGTTTTTCAAGCATCAGCCAAGTCCACCGAGGTCTTGTGACGTGCAATGTAACCACCCCAATAATGTTTTACTCTCTTCCTATTTACCAAAAAGGTACCACTTGAGCTCGTATCACGTAATTCCACCGCTCCATGAGGCCTCACACTTACCACCACGAAAAGACCTTCCCATAGAGACTTAAGCTTTCTAGGAAAAAACTTCAACCTCGAATTAAACAAGAGAACTTCTTGATCGAGCTCAAACTCGCGATGTTAGATGTGCCTATCATGCCACCTCTGTGTGATTTCTGTATATAACTTGGAATTTTCGTACGCATGCAATCAAAACTCATCAAGCTCGTTGAGTTGTAAAAACCTCTTCTCGCCGGCTCTGTCTACATCAATACTCAGCTTTGTAATCGCCCAATAGGCTTTGTGTTCAAGCTCAACGGGAAAGTGGCATGCCTCCCATAAGACAAAGTATACAGAGACGTACCTATAGGGGTCTAGTATGCAGTCTGATATGCTCGTAATGCATCGTCAAGCTTTCAGGCCCAGTCCTTACTATTTCTGCTTACTGTTTTCTCCACAATTTGCTCCACCTATCTGTTTGAACTTTCCACTTGACCACTCGTTTGGGGATGATAGGCGGTAGCAACCTTGTGCTTAACTCCATACTTTGCTAGAACGTTATTCAATAACTTGTTACAGAAGTGAGTTCCTCCTCACTTATCAGCACCATTGGAGTCCCAAAACGTGTGAAGATGTGTTTTTTTACAAAGATTACCACTAACTTTGCATCAATAGTAGGAAGAGAAATGGTCTTCACCCACTTAGAAACATAGTCAACTGCCAACAAGATGTATCTTTGCCTATTAGAGTATAGGAACGGTCCCATGAAATCAATCCCCAAACATCAACGATCTCTACTTCAAGAATATTTTGCAAAGGCATCTCGTTCTTCTTCGTGATTGTTCAGGTTCTTTGGCACATGTCACACTTTTTAACAAAGGCGTGTGCATCCTTAAACAATTTTGTCCAATAGAAACCTAATTGCAGCACTTTTTGGATGGTTCTATCCCCACCGTGATGACCTCCATATGAAGACGCATGACAATCATGCAAGATTAAATTCATCTCCTCCTCGAGAACACACTTTCGTACTAACTGATCGGTGTACTGCTTATACAGTAATGGCTCATCCCATAAGTAGATCCTCACATCATGTAGAAATATTCTTCTATTATCAGGTGTCAATTCTAGTGGCATCACCTCACTTGCAATAAAATTCACGTAGTTTTCATACCACGGGGCTTCACTCGAGGTGATTGCCAATAACTGCTCATTCGGAAATGTTTCCTTAATCAAACCTTCCTTAGCCACATTGTTCTGATTTTCTAATCTGGACAAGTGATCAACCACTTGATTCTCTGTACATTTTTTTTATCTCGGATCTCCAAGTCAAATTCTTGCAAGGGGAGGACCCATCGAATTAGCCTCGGCTTGGCGTCTCTTTTTTCAAACAAGTACCTTATAGCTGAGTGATCTGCGTAGACAATGACTTTGGTTCCCACTAGATAGGATCTGAACTTGTCAAACCCCCACACCACTGCAAGCAACTCTTTTTCAGTAACTGTGTAGTTCATCTGGGTTGGATTCAGTGTTTTTCTTGTGTAATAAATGGAGTGAAAACTTTTATCCCTCGTTTTCCCCAAAATAGCTTTGATTGCTATGTAAGTCGCATTGCACAACAACTCAAAGGACTGCGCCTAATTCGAGGAAATGGTAATTGGCGCTGTCACCAATCTTCTTTCTCAAGAATCTTGCACAAAGGAGAATTTTTTTTGAAAACTCTTTAATGAAACAACGATAAAACCCTACATGGACCAAGAAACTACGAATTCCCTTTACAGATGTCGGTGGAGGCAATTTTTCAATCGCCTCCATCTTTTCTTTGTCCACCTACCAACCATTTTCGGGCACCTTGTGACCCAAGACTATACCTTCTCGTACCATGAAATGACACGTCTCCCAGTTAAGCACCACTTCGCACCTGGCAAGCACTATATCAAGGTTCATTAAACAATTATCAAAAGAATACACAAACACAGAAAAGTCATTCATGAATACTTCTACAAATCTTTTAACCATGTCAGTAAAAATAGCCATCATACACCTTTGAAAAGTCGCAGGTGCATTACAAACACCAACATGCATTCTCTTAAACGCATACGTGCCATAGGGACACGTAAATGTAGTCTTCTCTTGGTACCTTGGGGCTATAACAATATGATTATACCCTGAATAGCCATATAGGAAACAATAGTCTCCTTGTCCAGCTAATCTATCAATCATCTTGTCAATAAAGGGAAGGGGAAAATGGTCCTTGCGGGTGGTATTGTTTAATTTTCTATAATCTATGCAAATTCTCCACCCAGTTACAGTTCTTGTTGGAATCAAGTCATTATTTTCATTAACCACTACAGTCATCCACCCTTCCAAGGCACACATTGGATGGGGCTTACCCATTTTCTACCAGAGATCGGAAATACAATACCTGCATCAAGCCACTTAATCATTTCTTTTCTTATCACCTCTATCATGATTGGATTTAAGCGGCATTGGTGCTCTACACTTGGCTTGTTCCCTTTCTCCATGAGGATTTTATGCATGCAGAAGGCCATATTAATGCCTCTAATGTCATACATCGTCCACCCAATTGCTCGCGTGTGCTCACGCATCACTCTTAACAACTTTTCTTCCTGTAATTTAGATAATAGAAGAAACATTACCATGTGGAGTGTCAAAACCACCCAGATAAGCATATTGAAGGTGAGGGGACAAGGTTTGAGTTCCAATGTCGGAGCTTCTCCAATCGACGACTTTAGAGGAGGCCCACTTGGCCAATTCAGGGGCTCAAAGGGATTTAATCCCTGCATGTAGTCACATGATTCATCTAGCATATACATCATCTCCTCAACCTCATTATTAATCTCCAAGATATCGAACATCATGAGTGATTTCTCTAGAGAGTCGTGTAGATATACACTCGTGTGGATTAGTTGCTCATCCACCAAAACAACAGATATCATAGAGAGCTCCTTATAATGGAGGGGAAGTTGGTTCACTTTGTAGACATTAAAAACGGCTTCCTCGTTGTCCACCCTCATTATCATTTTTTTCCTTTCTCTTTAATAATTTCATCACTTGTAGCCAAGAGAGGTCGTGGAAATTATTCATCATCCTCATAATCGCGGATAATAAAGTCCGCTTGGAAGATGAATTTCCCAATTTGCAGCAACGCATCTTCAATTACTCCTTCAGGGTAAGCTATGGATCTATCAGCTAGTTGCAACATCACAGTTGTTGATACCCAATTTTTCCTCAAACTATTTTCAAACTTGCATATATACTTTCAAAATCATTCTTTACAGTGACTGGTATTTTCCCATAATTATTCGTGTTTTTATCAAATTATTTTTCTATTTATTAAATACTTTATGTTCTATAATTATTCATAAATAATGTTATAAATAATTTTAAAACATCTTCTTGCTCAATATGTTATTCATAATCCTATTTAGCTCCGTTGAAATTTAACTGTTTCACAAATTAACCAATATTGGCATTATTTAGCTAATTTCAGCAACTTTGCAATAATAGCACAAATATACATTTATATCATTTTTTAAAGCAACAACTAATTATTTTATATTTTTTATAGTAGTTAACTATCTTAATTTCATTCATTTAATTTAATCTCATTTTACACAATTATTAGCTATTTTATTAATTAATTAGCTTATTTAATTGGGTGTTTAACGTTTAGCCACATTTCTATTTAAATTATAACCAGTTTTAACCCAACCCCACCTTACCTTTAACCCATTAAATGACCCAGCCCAAAACCCGTTCATACCCGGCCCAACCCCACGCCTGATCTGAACCATTGATCAAATGAGATCAACGGTCCAGATCAGTGTTCCCATAATTAAACCCCTATCACTACCCAACCGACCCCTCATTTTCCCAGCTCCCCTTCTCTCTATATATCTCTCTGGTTCTCTCTAGAAGCCTCCCTTGGCTTCTCTCCTCCGATGGTTTCCGTTTATCTTCTCCGGCTGGTTCTCTCACCGGAAACCATGGTTCCTCATCATCGTCTGGTCATCTATCCTCCTTGCACCGGCCCAGTGATACCCTAAAGCCCTCAGGCGAACCTGGAGCGGTTCACGCACCTCTCATGGTCCCCATGCCACTTTCCGGCCTCCCCCAGCCGTCTGAGTAAGAGCTACAACCTTTCTGGCTTAAGCCGATGACATCTATGAGGTTTTTCTTACTTCTCCGAGTTCCACTAAACCCTAACTCCCATATCTTTTTGATTTCTTCTAGATCTGCTTTAGATCTACAATATTATGAAGCTTCTTTATATGTTCTTCTTTGAAAAATACCTCTGCTTTGACGATCTTTCATTTCAAAAATTAGGGTTTCATAACCCCCTTTCGAAAATGATTTTTTGCTTCTGTTTAATTTCATTTTATGTTTCATTGTACGATTTAACGATTGATTCAAGGTTTCTTTCATTTTTAATTTGCTTTGCTAAAAACCCTAGTTTTTTCCTCAAATTTGAGTCCATCTGTGACTAATGTGTTTATTTAGATGCATGTACTCTTGTTTCTCATAAATGTTTAAGATTTCCCTATGATTCTATCATGTTGTTGCTATTAGATCTTCTGATAGGTTCTATGTGCTCTTATCATGTTCAAACGTCACTGCATTGTCTATGAATTTGTGTGATTTTACTATTGTAGTCACTAGGGTTTCCAACTCTCTAATTACTATGGTTTGTCTGAATATGTGATGTTGTTGCTTGCCTTGCCTAATTGAGTGTATTCCTGTTCGAATCCCTAATTCTCTACAACTTTACCTTGCTTGCATCTATGATTCTTGAGATAGTCCTTTAATTAAGGCTGGTTTCTCCTTGAATATGTAATTTGTGCACACAATCCGTATTGATTCGAATGATTCCTTGTTTATGAGATACTTTTCTTAATTGAGAATGATCCCTTGTGATTTTAGTCCCCATCCGTGATTTCTTGACTAATTTTCAAAATTAAATTATATTTTTTCCATATAAGTGCACTCAGTATATATTTTCCTTATTTAAGATACTATGTACTTGACTTTATTGCATGCCACATTCTTTATTTACCCCATTATGGTATAATCGGTTTTCTAATTGATCCTTTCCTTATTTAACCTAATTTACACCCGTTCAAATCATAATTCCTTGATTGAAGGGAGTCCAGACCTCTGATTGACTTAATTGATGTTGTTCCTATAATTATGCTACTCTGTACTTGTTTCTAGCATTATATATA
>ML475597.1:11615-52149 GCA_005239535.1 Nicotiana rustica | reverse complement strand
CTATACTTGTTTCTAGAATTATATATACATTCTATTCATTCCTCAAAAGAGACACACGAACAAGACAGACTGTTTTAAGCTCTCTCTTACACACACACACATATTGTCTTGCTTCTCTTGCTGTTACTTACAACTCAGTCGGCTGCAAGCCAATACTGAGTGATTTTATTGTGCCATTGCTCTGCTGCCCTACTGTTCTGTTGCATCTACACACTACTTATCTTCCTCTCTTCACTTTGCTGCTCTTCATTACTTTGCTGCTCTTCATTTATCTCATTCAACTGGTATGGTTTCAGTTTAAGCTTACAACATCTAAAACAATATGTTTATGTTTGTATTAGATTCCTTCTATGTCTCTTATGATTCTACTTGTGGTTCTATTGTTTGCCTTGCAATTAGCATGTTTAGTCTGTCTATGTAATCTCCCTTTAGTTCAACATGTTTATTTTTGTCTATGTGATCTCTCCTTTCCTCTATGTTTAGCATGTCTACTTGTCTATGTGATCTCTTTTCCCTTCAGTTCAGCATGTCCAGTACTTTTCTTATATGTTCTATTATGAATCTTCCTTACCTCCCCCCTAATTCTTGACATTACAAGCATGTACTCATGATACCTAGTTACTATGTAATCCTGAACCATTCCTTTGAACCTAATGTGTAACTCTGTCTGGCACCCCCTTCAATCTAATGCTATTAAACTCTTTGGCATGAACATTTGTGATAGATCATTGTTGTAACTAGTTAAGTTCTGTAAGACTTCTCTGATGTTAACCTATGTGCAATTATGCTTTCACAGATGTATCACCTGTCCCCAATTCCCTTTTCCTTGTTTGTGTTTGTTTCTTGAACTATGTNAGCACTGCCTTGGGGACCATTTGAGTACCCATTGAACTTTGACACACAAGGCTGGCATTCCACACTGCACCTACTCATTCCTGGTTGGGGCACCTGGGTGTGAGCACTTCCTGGGATCCTCTGAGGTCCTTAGGAACTCTGACACACCTGGGTTGTGAAAGGTCCCACCATACGACATTGTTGGATCTGGAGATTTGAGCCTATTGTTAGGCTCCCTATAGTGTAACTTCTTAATTTTCTTATCTACTTTTGTAATTTGTGCAATGCTGGTCTGTAATAATTAATTGTAAAAACGATTCTAGGGTTGGATAGTGAAATGGGTGGGGTTATGCATGCTTAGTTTAGATACGGGTAGAAACCATGCTTGTAGGCTTATTTTTATATATGTGCACAATTGTCACCATGCTTATGAATACATGCCATTCATGCATTAGATACCATGATACTTAGGTCCATTTATTTTCAGCATCTCATCATACTTATACCCACTTAGAAATCATGTTCATAGTTGAATAACAATAAAAATGGTTGTTGTAATGTTACTGTTTCAGCATTCTCACAATTGCTTCGTCTAGAAATCCTATTTAGGCTAAATAATAACATTAACTATCAAAGCTTCCATTTAGAAATCATGTCCCATAAGATGTTACTTTCAGCATGTTACTTGTGCCAAAATCCTGTGTTAAATCAACATACTGCCATGAACACCTAGAAAAATTATGTGTTAGGTTCAACAACTTAACAAAGAATTATATCTCTGTACGCTTTGTTTAAGGAAAATGTGTTAACAAATGGACCTCACTAAAATAGATTCTGATGATGAAAACGCTTATTCATTTAGAACATCATGTATAAGTTTGCATCATTCTTCACCTCGTTTTGCATTCAGATGCCATGTCCTTAGGATTGCATTTATATTCACCCCTTTATCCTGGTTAAGATTAAAACGGACTTACCCGCTTAACAACCATTTTTCCTAAAACTGAAGACTAAAACAGTGTAACTGGAGCAGTTCATACGCCTAGGCAAGCCTTAGGTATCAGTACTTGTTAAAACTGGAAAACTATTCCCCTTTTGTGTATTGTCTGGATAAGAAATCAATAGTCTGAAACTGGTAAAAATCCTTTCTCTGAAAACTCTGTAATAACACTGCCTTATTACTGTATTCTCGCCTAGACATCATGCCTAAGGTTCTGAAATTTAAGACCTCATTTGTGGTTGAGTCGTGCTAATTATGTGTACAACTTCTGGAGGAATACTTGAGCCTCATATCTGCCTCTATGTTCTTCCCTGTATTTGCAGTCCTAATTGTTTTGTTTGTCGTTTAGAATTTTGTCCTTTTAACCTAGGGGTTTAGCCTAGTACTTATCCCCTAGGAATGGTAGTCCCTAACTTCCTTCAGGACTGATAAGAAGGGACAGGTAATAGCACGCAATAAGTTTCGTGACCAACACGCATTTTAAATACCTTCGCGGGGTGGGAACAAGTAGAATATGGATGTGATGACCGATGCGTTAATACCACGTGTAGCTCTGCCTATCGGGTATTGCATTGATGTGATCCATATTACTTTAAACCTAGGACGTCTCTTCTCAAATATTTACTTTTGATTTCTTTCAACTTTTTAATAAAATTCAATACTTGTTTGAAATCCCCTCTTATATGAGCCGTACTTGTCATTTGTTTATTGTCGAAATTCACGAAAACCATTTGGCCGGGAACCACAGTTGTGGATCTTGAGGGGTGCCTAATACCTTCCCCTTGGGATAACTTCAAGCCCTTACCCAATCTCTGATAATGCAAACTAGTCTTATGAGTTAATTATCTTAGGTGCCCTAACACACCATAAAAATCGTTAGGTGTCGACTCTTCCTTTTAACCCTTTTATCCTTCAAAAGGAGTTGTCCAAAATGTCATAAACCCGCTCTCTCCGCTCTAAGAGGGGAAGAAAAAGGGGGCGCGACATCATGGAGACTCTTCTAGGGATTATACCTAGGCTTTTACCATTGCAAATTGTTTCGTGAAATTGGACCTTTAGTTTTGTTTAAATGTTTTCACCCTTTCCTCTTCCCTATTACATGTCGTTAATTGTTTACTTCTTTAAAATATTTATTCCACATGAACAAAACTAACATGTCTCTTTGTTTCCCTTTTGTAATTGCTTTCAATCATAATTGTTGTATTTACCGCCTTTCTTAACGTGCAAATACATGATTATCTTTTTAAATGCTTATTTATTGCATATCATGCTCGACATTCATACTCCACTCGTGCCAAACAAAATACTATAGAAACGCTTATAATGAGTGGTTGCGCTATTCCTATATTACTACCTCTTAAATTCGGAAAGGCGTATTTGCGGTAAAACTAGTCGATCAGCGGTGCAGTCGACAGTTCCGTGTCTTCCCCCTTGAGTTGTCCGCTCAAGGGTACCAGTCTAAAACCCCATAGAAACCTTAATCTATTATACTGTTGCATGCATCATGGTCAAACTTAGCCAGGTTAACGTGTTGTCCGCACAATAGCCTTTAAGACAGCCTTGTCCAAAGTCCACTGGGTTTCCCTAGAACCCAAACGGACACCCTCACGCTCTGTGCATTTATTTGGAGAACTAAATGCTTCCTGCTAATTATTGGTGTTAAATAGTCGAGTCTGGTGGAGGTAAAGGGCCTAACCTTGTTCATTTTGCAGAGAATGAGGCATGAAGTCCCCAGATTCGGCATGGTCGCCAATATTCACCCTGGGCTGCTGAATTGGTGGGAAGACCTCCACTCTAGTGAAAAAACTCTCGTCAGAAAACACCTGGGCAATCTACCATCTCTTCTAGATATCCAGCCAAACAAAATGATGATAGAGGTCGCTACTCGATTTTGGGACTACGATAGATCCGTGTTCCATTTTGGGAATCTTGAAATGACGCCTTTATTAGAAGAGATATGAGGATTGGCCGGTCTAGCTTGGGAATCTCCGGGGTTGCTGATGCCTGAAAACCGCACAGGCAGGGGTTTTCTCAAAATGATGGGTTTGAAGAAGAATCCAGAATTGGTGTGTCTGAAGGATTCATACATCCCTTTCGACTATTTATATGAAAGGTACGGCCACAGCAAATCGTACTGCACCTACCAAGACGAGTTTGCCATCACCTCTCTGGGACATATCCATCGCCGAGTGTTCGTGTTTATGTTGTGATTTTTGGGTTTGATTGTGTTCCCAATGAAGAAGGAAAGAATACATACTAGGTTGGCCATGGTAATTAAGACACTAATGGAAGGGATAGACAAGTAGAACTTCAACATTATGCCCATGATCATCGCAGATATGTATCGGGCCCTAGAAATGTGTCAACAAGGAGCAAGGCATTTCGAAGGTTGCAACCTATTACTCCAACTCTGGCTCATACAACATCTGCAAAAAGGTGAATACCGACAAGACATCCATCGAAGGATTTGGGATGACCATATCGCTTTTCATCACCCAAAGCAAATGAACTATATTCCCGACATGTTCGCTCAACCGGAGAATGACGAAGGATGGGTTGAGTTATTTGGTAATTTAATCGACGATCAGGTTCAATGGATGTTCGAGTGGTTTCCGACAGATGAGTTCATCATTCAGTTCCGAGACGCTTCATTTTTTATACTGATTGGTCTGAGGGGGACTTACCCTTACGTCCCTCTGCTAGTTATGAGGCAAGCATGTAGGAATCAGGTCATACCTATGGTCGAGAAAATGAGTCATCTTCGAGCAGACTTTCAGAATGATGATAGCCCTCACAAGTGTCAAGCTCAGCACCTATGGCACTGCAAGACTAGGCTTGAAAAAGACACCATCGAGCCAGACAGGTATCACGTCGATTTCACTCCTTTCTATCTTGGTTGGTTAGAAGAAGATCTGGGTGGTCGAATCGAGCCGGGGTTCGTTTGAGGTCACCGGGTCATAAACGAAAAGGCTGAAGCACAAGTCAAGTACAACCAACTGCGCAAAAGGATCCGTGAATGTGAGGACGATCACCAAAAGATACATGAGTCTAACAAAAGATTGATCGAGGAATGGAAGGACATGGCTGTCAGCGCCAACCAGCGGTTGAGTTACTTGGAGCAAAGTATAGTTGAACTGGAGAAGAAATTCATCAAAAGGATCGAGACTTGCCAAAAGGCTGAGGGAGCTGAAGGGGGATACTTATCCAGAACCTACCTACTGCTGGGACTTCGCGAGTTGGGAAAACTGACCGAGGGAAGCAAGAATGCCGAATCTGGGGATGGTTCTTCTGGGACCAAGTAGATAGGGGTGTCTTCTTTTCTTCATTAATGTAATAAGGCCTATGGCCATTAGTGCCTTTTATTTTCGCATATTTAGAGTCGTCTTAAATATTTATCTATTTTCTATCAATAAAATGAGGCATTTAACATTTTAAGTTCTTCGAATCAATTTGTCGCTAGGCCTACCTCAGGCACAAAGAGGTCCCCAACTTAGGATACACTTTACATTTTCGCATTACGTGTTTAATTTCTGCAATATTTTTCATAATCCTCACTGACTCGGTTACCTTTTTTTTCATTTCTATTTTCGTTATTATCCCCTTCCCCAAAGGTTAGCTCGTGCATTCTGGCATCATCCGCCTACCGCACCAAATCCAAAGGGCCTCCACCTACTCCTCCTCTCAATCCTCCCAAATGTAGAAACAAGGGCAAAAGTCAGATGGCAGAACCCAGCGGTATCAGGAAGGAAAATACGGTTGAACAGGTAGAGGCCATGGAAGGCCGGGGTATTCAAGTCTTGTATGAAAATATGTCACCATTAGAATAGAAATTGCTGAAATTTCAAGAGGAGCTCGACCAGGTCCTGAATCTGGCCAATATGTCATTTTCCCTCAACGTCCCTGACGTCAACCCTACACCATCACAGAATATCCCAAAACCACCAAATCACCTTGCACCTCACCATAACGCCACTTCCCCAAAGAACCAAACTCTCCCTGCACCATGCAACACTTGCCACAACAACACTCCACCATCCATCCACGAACCTCAAAACCCCACGAAGGACCATTTCCATGCCTACAACAATCCCATCTACGTGGAAACTGTGACCCACTCTATTCCGCCTATCTCGCATACCTCCGAATTTGATGGGAAGGACTTTCTTATCAAGAATCTGGCTGAGGAAGTTAGAAAGCTGACTAGCCGAGTTCAGGGTGTCGAGGGAGTCAAGGGAATTGAAGGTTTGAACTATGAAGAACTCTGTATACAACCTGATGTCGAACTACCCGAGGGATACAAACCTCCAAAGTTCGAGATGTTTGATGGCACAGGTGATCCGAGGGTTTATCTAAGGACCTACTGTGATAAATTGGTTGGCGTAGGAAAAGACGAAAGGATCCACATGAAACTGTTCATGAGGAGTCTAAAGGGAGACGCACTGTCTTGGTACATCAACCAAGACCCTAAGAAATTGTCCAACTGGGTAGGCATGGAAATAGACTTCATGGACAAGTTTAGATTCAATACATAGAACGCACCAGATGTGTTCTACATCCAAAACTTGAAGAAGAAACCCACAGAAACCTTTTGCGAGTCAGACTTGCTTTAGAGGAAGAACACATGAACAAGTTCTTTGTTCGAGCTCAGGACCAGCAATATTATGAACGGATGATGGTTGAAGGCCACAAGTTCTTCGACATTATCAAATTAGGAGAGCAAATTGAAGAAGGCATCAAGAACGGTATGGTTACAAATTTTGAAGCTTTGCAAACCACTAACAAATCTTTACAGTACGGTGGTGTGTCTAAGAAGAGAGACGTGGGAGCCTTAATGGTTTCACAACAAGCCAAATCCCCACCTAAATACCAAGTCTACCCAGCACCTCCCTTCACATATCAGCCAACCCCGAACTAGCAAACACCCTCACCTTCCTACCAAGTTCCACCGCCGACATACCAATATCCACCACCCACATATCAACCTACCCCACATAGATATTCACAACCCGCTCCCTTCTACAACACATATAATTACCAGACACCTCACTATCAATCACCCCCTACCCGTCAAAACTTCCCTAGACCTCGCCTTAACTTTGATCGCGGCCCTCCAAAGCAATATACCGCCATAGCCGAGCCCATCGACCAGTTGTATGAAAAAGTCAAAGCTGCTGGTTACGTTACACCTATCCCTGCTGCCACCACTGAGAACCCTTCTCAGTGGGTTAACCCAAACAAATCCTGTGCATACCATTCTGGCATGAAAGGACACACCATCGAAGAATGCCGCTCTCTGAAAGATAAGATACAAACCCTCATTGATAACAAGATTATTCTGGCATGAGATCCCGCTCCAAATGTTCGCAATAACCCTTTACCAGACCATAAGGGTGGAGGTATCCATATGATTGAAGTAGATGATGATTGGGATCCAGAGGGGTCAATCGGGTTGATCACAGAAGGTGATGACCCAAAGAAACTTGCAGTCACTCTCAACCCGATCATAGTCTAGATTCATCCTTCTGAGAATGCCGAGATGAATACGTCTATCCCGCTTGAGTTTGAAGCAGCGTCGCCTGAAAAGGTGAAGGCGCTAGTGCCAATTGAAGTTGAGTTTGTATCTCCAGCAAATGCACCAGCACCACTCAAGGTTGCAGTCTTGCCACCCTTAACATATACCCCAGCGAAAGTAAGAATGGCCACGCCAGTTCCAGTAGCAATGTCAACCACACCACTTTTTTATTCAGATGCTATCCCTTGGGATTATACAGCCGAGGCAAGAAGGAAAGGTAAAAATAGGTCTGAGGAAGCCATCGCAACACAGGGTATGACGAGAACTGGTAGAGTCTATACCCCTGAACATCTGGCTGAGTCAAGCAAGCAAGCTTCCAACCGCCCTCCCCTCATTGAAACAGGTTCCGATGATCTTTGGAGGAAAATACAGGCTAAGGAGTATTCGGTCATCGACCAACTAAACAAGACACCAACACATATATCAATTCTCTCTTTGCTGCAGAATTCTGAGACGCACATAAATGCTTTACTAAAAGTGTTGAGCGAAGCATACGTGCCGAACAACAGTATTAGCGGAGAAATGGCCAACATGGTGGGCCAAGTACTGGAAAGTCACAAAATTACTTTTCATGAAGACGAGTTACCACCTGAGGGATTGGGACATAACAAAGCATTGCACATCACCATGAAATGTGAAGATCATTTCATCACGAGGATCTTGATCGATGGAGGTTCCAGTCTTAACATTGTCCGTTGATAACACTCAATAACGTGAAAGCCTTCGACGGGTCTCAAAGATCTACCTTGGGGGAAATCAGTCTATGCTTGCAGATGGGACCAACCTGGTTCGAGGTGGATTTCCAGGTAATAGTCATGCTGGCATCTTACAACTTGCTATTAGGACGACCCTGTATCTATGTTGCTGGGGCCGTCGCATCAACACTACATCAGGAGGTGAAATTCGAGTGGAATCACCAAGAGGTGATCATCCACAGCGACGGTAGCAACCCTATCTATTGCCTCCAGACTATCCCTGTAATTGATGGAAAGAGAAAACTGGGTGGAGGAACTTATCACCATATTTAGCGAGTCAACGCCATTGACAAAAACAAATGGTGGGATAGAAAGATCGAGAGCATCCTGAATTGGGGAGGATACAATCCAGGTAAAGGTCTCGGTAAGAACCTCCAAGGAATCACGAAGCCCAAAAAACTCAAGAAATATGGTACCACTTTCGTTCTGGGGTACAAGTATACATGGGAAGAATTCAGAAACTGGTCGTCGCCATGGCACGGTCATCACTACCTTCTGGATCAGCCTATACCTCATCTAGAGCGGACCTTCAAGCAGGCCGACATTATCTATGGATCAGATGAAAAGGAAGCACTTACAGCAATGAGGAATTTGTTTTTGGAAGACAGCGACATGGATTGTTGTGTTGTTCTCGAGGAGGAGGGGGAGGAAGGACCTTCCGTACAGGCAGTAAGCGAGGGAGAATATCTCAAGAACTGGTCTATCAGGATCTCTAGAGCCCGCCGAGCCTCGAGGTAGCAAGGCTAAAATCAAGCATTATTTACTGTTTTATTTACTAAACAATTTTCCCTTTTCTGCGTTTTTCAATTCCCGCAATAAGATCTTCAATGTTCAAAACAAGTTATTCAATTTATCAAAGCATTTTAAATTTCTTTATGAATATGATATTTATCGTTACCATTTTCTCTCATTACTTTATCTATACATCATTATTATTAATTTACTTGATGAACCGATGACTGTGACGTGCAATGAGGCAACACAACAAACGGACATTGATTCAGACGAAGAAGATACACCCGACGAAATTGTTAAAGAGGTCGAAAACTTTGAAAATAGACCTAAGTCCAACTTGGATGAGACTGAGGTTGTCAACCTGGGAGATTCAGAGAACGTCAAGGAAACACGGATCAGTATTCATTTGTCACTATCAGAAAAGAAAGAGTATACAGAGTTTCTAAGGGAGTATGAGGACATATTCGCCTGGTCGTATGATGACATGACTGGTCTAAGTACGTCATTGTGGCTCACAAACTACCGACCAATCCGACATGTCCACCGGTAAAGCAAAAGTCGGAAAGTTCAAACCTGACATAAGTTTGAAAATCAAAGAACAAGTTACCAAACAGATCAATGCCAAAGTTCTTCGGGTAGTTGAATACCCAACATGGTTAGCCAATATCGTACCTATGCCGAAGAAATACGGGAAGGCTAGAGTCTGTGTCGACTACCGGGATCTCAATCGGGCCAGTCCGAAAGATGCCTTCCCCTTGCCAAACATACATATTTTAATTGAAAATTGCGCCAAACATGAGCTACAGTCCTTCGTAGATTTCTTCGCTGGTTATCATCAAATTTGGGTGGATGAGGAAGATGCTGAGAAAACGGTGTTCATCACACCTTGGGGAGTGTACTGTTACAAGATAATGTCGTTCGGTTTAAAGAATGCAAGGGCCACCTACATGAGGTCCATGACTTCCATATTTCATGACATGATTCACAAAGAGATCGAGGTGTATGTGGACGACGTCATTATCAAATCAAAGAAAGTTGTTGATCACATGGAAGATTTGAGGAAGTTCTTCAACAGGTTGAGAAAATATAATCTGAAGCTGAACCCCGCAAAGTGTGCATTAGGGGTTCCTGCTAGGAAGTTGTTGGGATTCATTGTAAGCCGCCGGGGAATAGAATGCCTCGGGGTAGCAAGGCTAAAATCAAGCATTATTTACTGTTTTATTTACTAAACAATTTTCCCTTTTCTGCGTTTTTCCCGCAATAAGATCTTCAATGTTCAAAACAAGTTATTCAATTTATCAAAGCATTTTAAATTTCTTTATGAATATGATATTTATCGTTACCATTTTCTTTCATTACTTTATCTATACATCATTATTATTACTTTACTTGATGAACCGATGACTGTGACATGCAATAAGGCAACGCAACAAACGGACATTGATTCAGACGAAGAAGATACACCTGACGAAATTGTTAAAGAGGTCGAAAACTTTGAAAATAGACCTAAGTCCAACTTGGATGAGACTGAGGTTGTCAACCTGGGAGATTCAGAGAACGTCAAGGAAACACGGATCAGTATTCATTTGTCACTATCAGAAAAGAAAGAGTATACAGAGTTTCTAAGGGAGTATGAGGACATATTCGCCTGGTCGTATGATGACATGACTGGTCTAAGTACGTCATTGTGGCTCACAAACTACCGACCAATCCGACATGTCCACCGGTAAAGAAAAAGTTCGGAAAGTTCAAACCTGACATAAGTTTGAAAATCAAAGAACAAGTTACCAAACAGATCAATGCCAAAGTTCTTTGGGTAGTTGAATACCCAACATGGTTAGCCAATATCGTACCTATGCCGAAGAAAGACGGGAAGGCTAGAGTCTGTGTCGACTACCGGGATCTCAATCGGGCCAGTCCGAAAGATGACTTCCCCTTGCCAAACATACATATTTTAATTGAAAATTGCGCCAAACATGAGCTACAGTCCTTCGTAGATTTCTTCGCTGGTTATCATCAAATTTGGGTGGATGAGGAAGATGCTGAGAAAATGGTGTTCATCACGCCTTGGGGAGTGTACTGTTACAAGATAATGTCGTTCGGTTTAAAGAATGCAAGGGTCACCTACATGAGGTCCATGACTTCCATATTTCATGACATGATTCACAAAGAGATCGAGGTGTATGTGGACGACGTCATTATCAAGTCAAAGAAAGTTGTTGATCACATGGAAGATTTGAGGAAGTTCTTCAACAGGTTGAGAAAATATAATCTGAAGCTGAACCCCGCAAAGTGTGCATTAGGGGTTCCTGCTAGGAAGTTGTTGGGATTCATTGTAAGTCGCCGGGGAATAGAATTGGATCCGTCAAAGGTCAAAGACATTCAAGAACTACCACCGCCAAAGAGCAAGAAAGATATTATGAGCTTCTTGGGGAGGCTAAATTACATCAGCGGATTCATAGCACAGTCTACAATCATCTGTGAGCCGATCTTCAAAATGTTAAACAAGGACGCTGCGACTAAGTGGACTGAGGATTGTCAAAAAGCTTTTGACAAAATCAAGGAGTATCTATCCATACCGCCGGTCTTGGTACCACCTGAGCCAGGTAGACCCTCGCTACTCTACCTTGTCGTACTGGATGGAGCTTTCGGTTGCGTTCTGGGGAAACATGACGAAACAGGAAGGAAGGAACATGCTATTTATTATCTCAGCAAGAAGTTCACTCCGTATGAATCCCGGTATTCTTTGCTAGAACGCACTTGCTGCGCTTTGAATTGGGTTTCTCAGAAGCTGAGGCACTACTTCTGTGCCTACACAACATATCTCATATCAAGGATGGATCCATTGAAGTACATCTTTAAGAAGCCCATGCCTACTGGCAAGCTAGCCAAGTGGAAAATCCTGCTGAGTAAGTTCGACATTATTTATGTGACTCAAAAAGCGGTCAAGGGACATGCGTTGACAGACCATCTTGCTGAGAATCCTGTGGACAGAGAATACGAACCCCTGAAAATGTATTTTCCTGATGAAGAAGTATCATTCGTAGGAGAAGACATTGAACAATCCTACGACGGTTGGAGGATGTTCTTTGATGGCGTAGCAAACTTCAAAGGAGTTGCTATCAGAGCAGCCTTAATATCGGAAACAGGTCAGCATTATCCAGCATCCGCCAAACTCAGGTTTCCTTGCACTAACAACATGGCTGAATATGAGGCATGTATCTTAGGGCTCAACATGGCCATTGACATGAACGTCCAGGATCTGTTAAAGATTGGTGACTCAGACTTATTGGTACATCAAGTACAAGGATAATGGGCAACCAAAAATTTCAAGATACTACCCTATCTACATCACGTTCAGGAGTTGAGAAAGAGGTTCACAAAGACAGAGTTCCGGCATGTCCCCAGAATCCAGAATGAGTTCGCTGATGCTCTGTCTACCTTGTCATCTATGATTCAGCATCCAGAAAAAACTCATTGACCCCATTCCAGTGAAAATTCACAATCAGCCAGCCTACTGTGCCCATGTCGAAGAAGAAGCGTACGGAAATCCTTGGTTCCATGACGTCAAGATATATTTGACAAAAGGAGAATACCCAGAGCTTGCAAACGCCACTCAGAAGCACACACTTCGGAGATTTTCTAACAATTTCGTTCACAATGAAGGAATCCTGTATAGGAAGACTCCTGATTTTGGGTTATTAAGGTGCGTCGACGCAAAAGAAGCATAAAAACTATTGGAAGAAATTCATGCTGGGACCTGCAGTTCACATATGAACGGGTTTGTATTAGGGAAGAAGATACTCTGAGCGGGTTACTTCTGGATGACCATGGAAATAGACTGCATTGAGTACGTCCGGANTTTGTATTAGCAAAGAAGATACTCCGAGCGGGTTACTTCTGGATGACCATGGAAACAGACTGCATCCAGTACGTCCGGAACTGCCACCGCTGTCAGATACATGGAGATATGATAAAGGTACCTCCGAGTGAGCTTAACGCAACAAGTTCACCATGGTCATTCTCCGCTTGGGTCATGGATGTCATTGGGCCTATCGAGCCTGTCGCCTCCAACGGACACATGTTTATTCTGGTTGCCATTGATTACTTTACTAAATGGTCGAAGCAGCCTCCTACAAAGCAGTTACCAAGAAGTCGTGGCCGGCTTTGTCCGTGACCACGTTATTTGTCGGTTCGGAGTTCCAGAGTCAATCATCCCCGACAATGGTTCTATTCTCAACAGTGACTTGATGAAAGACATGTGTGAAACATTCAAGATCAAACATAAGAACTCCACAACTTACAGACCTCAGATGAATGGATCTATAGAAGCCTCTAACAAAAACTTCAAGAAGATACTAAGGAAGATTATATAAAGGCACAAGCAATGGCATGAGAAGTTATCATTCGCCCTACTGGGGTATCGCACCACAGTCCGCACATCAACCGGGGAAACCCCCTAAATGCTAGTTTATGGTACAGAGGTTGTTATTCTTGCCGAGGTTGAGATTCCATCTCTGAGAATTATACAAGAAGCTGAGCTAGCGATGCAGAATGGGTAAGGAACCGTTATGAGCAACTAGCCCTCATAGACGAAAAGAGAATGAACGCAGTTTGTCATGGTCAACTATATTAGAACAGAATGACTAGAGCCTTCAACAAGAAAGTCAAGCCAAGATGATTCACACTAGGGCATCTAGTGCTGAAGAAAATCTTTCCTTACCAAGACGAAGCCAAAGGGAAGTTTTCTCTTAACTGGCAGGGTCCGTACATTGTTCATAGAGTGCTGACAGGAGGAGCACTCATACTTGCAGAAATGGACGGAGAAGTTTGTCCAAAACCAATTATTTCAAATGCAGTCAAGCGCTACTATGTGTAATTCCTTATGCTTTTGTCAACAATGTAAACTGAACTACGTCTGACCTGATTCCCGTTTAAGAGGGGATACGTAGGCATCCCTATGGGTTCGGTCACAATTCAATAAAATTTTCATTTTCCCCACGTATGAAAACTGGGGCAGAATTTTGAGGATCCTCAAAATTCTAAACTAAGTTAAGCCAATCGCCGCACGAGCAAAAGCCAGAAGTATTCACCCATCAACTGGGGCAGAATTTTGAGGAAAACCCTCAAAATTCCATGGCAGGAGAGGTTGCAATGTCTCGGACCGCGTCCCGATCGTCGGTTCATCTAAAGCTATTTTGGATTATATGCTTATATCGTATCTTTACAAAATCATGCATTTTTTTAACCTAAAATAGCTGGTTTATCAAACGCTACCCCAGTGATACAGACAATATCATCACGATCAAGTGAGCAAGTCAAGTAAAGCCAGCGGGAACGCGAACTAACCTTTCCCCTTACAGAACTCATGACTTTTCTTTGGATACAGGCACAAAGATTTCAAAGTCCCCAAAACATATTACCCTCCCGAAGAACACACATTGCTCAAAGACATACTTCTCGAGCTCGTCGCACACACCGACATTTATTATCATCACAGACGGTACTTCACTTTTCTCAATACTCACAACAATCATATCACCGCAATTTATCACCAGCTAAGAACCCTATTTGCATTTCTATTTTTTGCACTTACACTGCATAAAGCTACTATTCTGCCTTCTGAGGTTAAACGCTACCTCCATCCGCATTTTATCTCTTGCATAAGGCTACCTTTATGCCTTCCGAGACTAAACGCTGTCTCTATCTGCATCTCTTGCATAAGGCTACTATTCCGCCTTCCAAGGTTAAACGCTACCTCCATCTGCATTTTATCTCCTGCATAAGGCTACCTTTATGCCTTCCGAGACTAAACGTTGTCTCCATCTGCATCTCCTGCATATGGCTACTATTCTGCCTTCCGAGGTTAGACTCTACCTCCAACATCATTTTATCTCCTGCATAAGGCTACCTTTCTGCCTTTCGAGACTAAACGCTACCTCCATCTGCATTTTGCATTGCATAAGGCTACCATTCTTCTTTCCGAGGCTAAGTGCTGCCTCCATTTTACTTTTGAAAGCAACTATTGTCTCTACCAGTATCTACTTCGTTTCCTTTCAGGCTAAGCTCTGCCCTTTTAATTCGCAAGACTAAGCTTTGTCTTGTTAGCATCATACTATTGCATTTCTCATGGGCTAAAATATCTCCAACCTATCCAAAGGCGTAATCGTTCAGAGGCAACATCTTCATGGCCCGAGAACACCATTTCATGGCCTGAGGATCTCTTTTATCAGTTTGCATATCATTATTCAAAGGCACCATGGTTCGGAGGCACCATCTTCATGGCCCGAGAACATCATTTCATATCCTGCGAATCACGCATCCAGCGATTCATGGCCCATGACATCATGGTCTAAGGACGTCATCCTCAACCGTCTAAAGACAACATTCATAGTCCAATTGGGAATCTGCATCATGTTTAAATTACGCACAATCTATGCTCGTTATTTATTTGCAGGAGATCCGTCTAGGAACAGCCAGCCAGGCAGGAGCAGACCGCTCCAGTTCTCCTAACTACCCCGTAAGCCATTTTGTTCATCTTACCTTGCACATTGCGTCCGTCCTTGTAAGATTTCCCCGGTATACTTCATCGGTGACTCATGAACTACATACGGCCTGATTCCTTTAAAACCGGGGATATGTAGGCAGCTCAGAAGCCAGGGCGCGGCCCAAATCTCTCAAACTATTTCCACTCGGTCAAAATTGGCCACCATATCTTTACCCGACAACTCTTTCATCATTTTCGGGTAAAGAGGGGCAGCTGTTGATACCCAATTTTCCATCAAACTATTTTTAAACTTGCATATATACTTTCAAAATCACTCTTTACAGTGACTGGTATTTTTCCATAATTTTTCGTGTTTTTATTAAATTATTTAATACTTTATGTTTCATAATTATTCATAAATGATGTTATAAATAATTTCAAAACATCTTCTTGCTCATATATATTATTCTTAATCCTATTCAGCTCCATTGGAATTTAATTGTTTCATAAATTAACCAATATTGGTATTATTTAGCTATTTTCAGCAACTTTGCAATAATAGCACAAATATACATTTATATCATTTTTTAAAGAAACAACTGATCATTTTATATTTTTATAGTATTTAACTATCTTAATTTCATTTATTTAATTTTAATCTCATTTTACACAATTATTAGCTATTTTATTAATTAATTATCTTATTTAATTGGGTGTTTAACGTTTAGCCACATTTCTATTTAAATTATAACCAGTTTTAACCCAACCCCACCTTACCTTTAACCCATTAAACGACCCAGCCCAAAACCCATTCCTGCCCGGCCCAACCCCACGCCTGATCTGAACCGTTGATCAAATGAGATCAACGGTCCAGATCAGTGTTTGCATAATTAAACCCTTATCACTACCCAACCGACCCCTCATTTTCCCAGCTCCCTTTATCTCTCTATCTCTCTCTGGTTCTCTATGGTTCTCTCTAGAAGCCTCCTTTGGCTTCTCTCCTCCGATGGATTCCGTTCGTCTTCTCCGGGTGGTTCTCTCACCGGAAACCATGGTTCCTCATCATCTCCTGGTTATCTATCCTCCTTGTACCGTCCCAGTGATACCCTAAAGCCCTCAGGCGAACCTAGAGCGGTTCACTCACCTCTCATGGTCCCCATGCCACTTTTCGGCCTCCCCTGACCATCTGAATAAGAGCTACAACCTTTCCGGCTTAAGCCGACGACATCTATGAGGTTTTTCTTACTTCTCCGAGTTCCACGAAACCCTAACTCCCATATCTTTTTGATTTCTTCTAGATCTGCTTCAGATCTACAATATTATGAAGTTTCTTTACATGTTCTTCTTTGAAAAATACCTCTGCTTTGACAATCTTTCATTTCAAAAACTAGGGTTTCATAACCCCTTTTCGAAATGATTTTTTGCTTCTGTTTAATGTCATTTTATGTTTCTTTCTACGATTTAACGATTGATTCAAGGTTTCTTTCACTTTTAATTCGCTTTTCTAGAAACCCTAGTTTTTTCCTCAAATTTGAGTCCACTGCGACTAATGTGCTTATTTAGATGCATGTACTCTTATTTCTCATAAATGTTTAAGCTTTACCTATGATTCTATCTTGTTGTTGCTATTAGATCTTCTGATTAGTTTCTATGTGCTCTTATCATGTTCAAACGTTACTGCATTGTCTATGAATTTGTGTGATTTTACTATTGTAGTCACTAGGGTTTCCAACTCTCTAATTACTATGGTTTGTCTGAATATGTGATGTTGTTGCTTGCCTTGCCTAATTGAGTGTATTCCTGTTCGAATCCCTAATTCTCTACAACTTTACCTTGCTTGCATCTCTGATTCTTGAGATAGTCCTTTAATTAAGGCTGGTTTCTCCTTTAATCTGTAATTTGTGCACACAATCCGTATTGATTCCTTGTTTATGAGATACTTTCCTTAATTGAGAATGATCCCTTGTGATTTTAGTCCCCATCCGTGATTTCTTGACTAATTTTCAAAATTATATTATATTTTTTCCATATAAGTGCACTCAGTATATATTTTTCTTATTTAAGATACGATGTACTTGACTTTATTGCATGCCACATTCTTTATTTACCCCATTATGGTATAATCAGTTTTCTAATTGATCATTTCCTTATTTAACCTAATTTACACCCGTTCAAATCATAACTCCTTGATTGAAGGGAGAACAGACCTCTGATTGACTTAATTGATGTTGTTCCTATAATTATGCTACTCTGTACTTGTTTCTAGCATTATATTTACATTTTATTCATTCCTCAAAACAGACGAACACGAATAAGACAGACTGATTTAAGCTCTCTCTTACACACACACACACACACATTGTCTTGCTTCTCTTGTTGTTACTTACAACTCAGTCGGCTGCAAGCCAACACTGAGTGATTCTATTGTGTTATTGCTTTGTTGCCCTACTGTTCTGTTACATCTACACACTACTGCTCTGCCTCTCTTCACTTTGATGCTCTTCATTACTTTGCTGCTCTTCATTTCTCTCATTCAACTGGTATAGTTTCAGTTTAAGCTTACAACATCTAAAACAATATGTTTCTGTTTGTATTAAGATTCCTTCTATGTCTCTTATGCTTCTACTTGTGGTTCTACTGTTTGCCTTGCAATTAGCATGTCTAGTCTTTCTATGTGATCTCCCTTTAATTCAGCATGTTTATTTTTGTCTATGTGATCTCTCTTTTCCTCTATGTTTAGCATGTCTACTTGTCTATGTGATCTATTTTCCCTTCAGTTCAGCATGTCCATTACTTTTCTTATATGTCTATTATGAATCTGCCTTACCTCCCCCCTGATTCCTGACACTACAAGCATGTACTCATGATACCTAGTTACTATGTAATCCTGAACCTTTCCTTTGAACCTAATGTGTAACTCTGTCTGGCACCCCCTTCAATCTAATGCTATTAAACTCTTTGGCATGAACATTTATGATAAATCATTGTTGTAACTAGTTAAGTTCTATAAGACTTCTCTGATGTTAACCTATGTGCAATTATGCTTTCAAAAATGTATTACTTGTCCCCAATTCCTTTTTCCTTATTTGTGTTTGTTTCCTGAACTATGTATGTTTTCTAAGTTGCTGATTGTCCTGTCTCTTTTCCTCTTCAAACTAGTTTCATAAAACAAACTCTTATGTTGTTCTCTAAAGCTATTTTTCAAAACAATTATGTTAGAAAACTCTTTTCAACTCAACTCCTTCTAAAACCTATGAGCACATCTCACTACTCCTAGTTTCTAAGTTCAGCCCTCTTCGTGTGAGCACTGCCTTGGGGTCCATTTGAGTACCCATTGAACTCTGACACACAAGGTTGGCATTCCACATTGCACCTACTCATTCCTGGATGGGTCACCTGGGTGTGAGAACTGCCTGGGATCCTTTGAGGTCCTTAGGAACTCTGACACACCTAGGCTGTGAAAGGTCCCGGCATACGGCATTGTTGGATCTGGAGATTTGGTCATATTGTTAGGCTCCCTATAGTGTAACTTCTTAATTTTCTTATCTACTTATGTAATTTGTGCAATGCTGGTCTGTAATAATTAATTGTAAAAACGATTCTGGGGTTGGATAGTGAAAAGGGTGGGGTTATGCATGCTTAGTATAGATACGGGTAGAAACCATGCTTGTAGGCTTATTTTTATATATGTGCACAATAGTCACCATGAATTTAATACATGTCATTCATGCATTAGATACCATGATACTTAGGTCCATTTATTTTCAGCATCTCATCATACTTATACCCACTTAGAAATCATGTTCATAGTTGAATAACAATAAAAATGGTTGTTGCAATGTTATTGTTTCAGCATTCTCACAATTGCTTCGTCTAGAAATCTTGTTTAGGCTAAATAATAACAATAACTATCAAAGCTTGCATTTATAAATCATGTCCCATAAGATGTTACTTTCAGCATGTTACTTGTGCCAAAATCCTGTGTTAAATCAACATACTGCCATGAACACCTAGAAAAATCATGTGTTAGGTTCAGCAACTTAACAAAGAGTTATATCTCTGTACGCTTTGTTTAAGGAAAATGTGTTAACAAATGGACCTCGCTAAAATAGATTCTTATGATGAAAACGCTTATTCATTTAGAACATCATGTATAAGTTTGCATCATTCTGCACCTTGTTTTGCATTTAGATGCCATGTCCTTAGGATCACATTTATATTCACCCTTTTATCCTGGTTAAGATTAAAACGGACTTACCCGCTTAACAACCATTTTTCCTAAAACTGAAGACTAAAACAGTGTAACTGGAGCAGTTCAAACGCCTAGGGAAGTCTTAGGTATCAATACTTGTTAAAACTGGAAAACTATTTCCCTTTTGTGTATTGTCTGGATAAGAAATCAATAGTCTGAAACTGGTAAAAATCCTTTCTCTGAAAACTCTGTTATAACACTACCTCGTTACTGTATTCTCGCCTAGACATCATGCCTTAGGTTATGAAATTTAATACCTCATATTTGTGGTTGAGTCGTGCTAATTATGTGTACAACTTGTGGAGGAATACTTGAGCCTCATATCTGCCTCTATATTCTTCCCTGTATTTGCAGTCCTAATTGTTTTGTTTGTCGTTTAGAATTTTGTTCTTTTAACCTAGGGGTTCAACCTAGTACTCATCCCCTAGGAATAGTAGTCCCTAACTTCCTCCAGTACTGATAGGATGGGACGAATAATAGCACGCAATAAGTTTCGTGACCAACACGCATTTTAAATACCTTCGCGGGGTGGGAAAGGGTAGAATATGGATGTGATGACCGATGCGTTAATACCACGTGTAGCTCTACCTATCGAGTATTACATTGATGTGATCCATATTACTTTAAACCTAGGACGTCTCTTCTCAAATATTTACTTTTGATTTCTTTCAACTTTTTAATAAACTTCAATACTTGTTTGAAATCCCCTCTTATATGAGTCGTACTTGTCATTTGTTTATTGTCCGAATTCATGAAAACCATTTGGCCGGGAACCACAGTTGTGGATCATGAGGGGTGCCTAATACCTTCCCCTAGGGATAACTTCAAGCCCTTACCCAATATTTGGTAATGCAAACTAGTCTTATGAGTTAATTACCTTAGGTTCCCTAACACACCATAAAAATCGTTAGGTGGCGACTCTTCCTTTTAACCCTTTTATCCTTCAAAAGGAGTTGTCCAAAATTTCATAAACCCGATCTCTCCGCTCTAAGAGGGAAAAAAAAGTGGCGCGACAACAGTGATTGGTACTCCCAGACCCAATTTCTTGAACAAGGATAAGGGAATCAAATTTATGCTAGCCCACGAATCTTAAATATTACGACCCACATCAATATTACCAATCCGCACAGGGATGGTGAAGTTGTAGGGTCCTTAAGCTTTTGAGAGAGCTTGTTTTGGACCCTCGAAGGTCACTCTTCAGTAAGTGCAACTGTCTCGAATTCAATCAATCTCCTCTTATGAGACACTATATCCTTTATATACTTTGCATATTTTGGAATTTCACGAATTACATCCACTAATGGAAGACTTAATTGAAACTGGATCAACATAGAAAGAAATTTGTTGAACATGTAATCATCATCCTTCTTCTGTAATCTTTGGGAGAAAGGTGGTGGTGTCCTTGTAGCATTCACTAGATCTGAACTTGTATCATCTTTCTTTGACTAGTGTGATACCTTAGGAATCAACTCCCTCTCAAGTATAGGCTTATCCCTTCTCTTCTTTGGCGTTTTATCTACTTCCCTCCCGTTTCTAAGTGTGATTGCATTAATTTGAGGGTTCTTCACTGTATCACTAAGAAGAGCGCCTGCAGGCCTAGTATTTTGATTTGATGCTAACTGTCCCATTTGTCTCTCATGATTTCTCAAATCAGTCCTGACTTGTTGATTGTCAAGCAACTACTTCTTCAACACGTCATTTGTACTCTCTTCTACTTTCTAGGGTGGCTTCTAAGGTTGATTAAATTTCCTTGGGGTCATAGTCCTCATTCTTTTTAAGATTAAGATGTCTGAATCTGAATACACATCTGAATATCAAGATGTGTATTAAGATTAAGACATCTAAATCTGAATACACATCTGAATATTAAGATGTGTATTAAGATCTGAATACTAAATGAAGACTGTTTGATTTTTAATATATAAGAGTTGTTGGTGGTGATGGCTAACAGTGGTGCTTGTGAATACCGACTAGAGGAGGTGGTTGATGGTAGGTTTGGTTGATGTTGGTGGTTTAGGGTAGTAGCTAGTGGTGATTAGTAGTGGTGCCGATTATGATTGAGCATGGTGGTGGTGACTGGTGATAGTTAATAATGGCGGGTGATGGTCGTAGTTGTGATTGAGGAAGGTGGTGGTGGGTGGTGAAAGTTTATAATGATGGGTAGTGCCGGTTATTATTTTTTATGGTGATGAGGTGGTTAGTAGTGGTAGTTGAGGTGGATGAGTGTTTGTGGTTGAGAATGATGGTGGTGGGAGTGGTGCGGATGGAGGGTGGTGGTGGTCAATTATGGTGGCGACTATGATTGAGGATGATGGTGGTGATGGTGGTTGAGTATGGTTGTGGTGGCGGCGGCATGGTGGTGGTTGATCATAGTAGGCGCGGTGGCGACAATTAATAATGAATATGGATGATAGCATCTTAATGAAATTAAGTCTCTGTTATGGATCTTAATCATACCGACCTATTCAGACCCATTAAGTAGTTATAAAGTAAAAAAAAATACTTAATGATTAAGATCTGAATAATTAAGATTCAGAATTTAAAAACAAATGCACTTAATGTCTGGGATCTGAATGAATAAGATTCAGACCTCCATTAAGTGCAACCAAATGAGGCCTATGATTCAGACCCCAGGAAAAGTTAGGATGATTCTTCTAATTTAGGTTGTAAGTGTTCCCATATTGTGCATGATTTATCGGACCTCTGCTCTGTTTCCCTATATAGTAAATAGATTCAGGATTCGCGGGGCACATGACACTCGTGTGACTGTCACCACATAATTCGCAGCAAGTAGACATCTATTGTACATGTTGCATCTGTTATGTTTGGTGCATTGTCATTCTATTCATCTGATTGCCAATTTTGCTATATTTGCTCTCATGGCTGAGAAGTCATTAAGTTCAATTACACCGGCTACTTTCTGTTTAAGTTCTCTTCGTGGTTCCCCATCTCCTTGCCAATTATTATCATTAGCAGTGAAATTGTTTAGCAGGAGTTCGATTTCACTATACAGCCTTGCCATGCAACTTCCACCACAAGTTGAGTCAAGAATCTTGTTTGATTTCTCGTCTAACCGATCAACGAAAGTTTGACCCAATACCTCATCAGACTGACAGTGATGGGAGCAGTCTCTAAGTAGCTTCTTGTATCTTTCCCAAGATTGACAATGAGTCTCGCCATCCCGTTGTTGAAACCCAAGAATCTGCCTCCTCAGCGACTTTGTCTTCGTAGTGGGAAAAAACATGATTAAGAATTTTCTTGCTAGATCATCCCAAGTGTTGATCGAGTTTGCGGGAACCTTTTGCAACCATTCTTTAGCTTCCCCTATCAGTGAAAAGGGAAACATTGTCAGCCTGACGTAGTCCTCGGAAACGTTCGGATAATTGTAAGTTTCCGTAATTCTAGAAAGTTTTGAATGTGCCAATGCGGGTCTTCATGAGATAGACCCATATATTACCCCTGTGGACTGAATCAGCAGTACCACGTACTGTTTGAGTTCAAAGTGACCCTTGATATCAAGCTTCACAATAGCCTGAGTCATATTAGCAAGATTGGGCCTTGCAACTTCTATCACCAGACACTCTTCAATACATGCCATCTCTAGTGGTTGTGGTTTAACCACGATGTCTAACTCTCTTTATATTCTAATTCTTGCTTCGACTTCCCTCCGTACCCTGTGAAGTGTTCGTTCAATTTCACGATCAAGAGGAAGGAGGTTGTTTGCGCTTCTACTCCTCTGCATTCAAGAGAAGAGCATGTGTTATCACAAACAAGACAAACTGAAAATTAAAACTTAAATGAATAACTAATAAAAGCTTAACTTAGACAAGTAGCTATTTTCTAAGTCCCCGACAACGGCGCCAAAAACTTGTTGCGACCAAACACACTCACGCAAATATACGTGGTCGTCAAGTAATACAGTAGTGAGTAAAGTATCGTTCCCACAGAGACTTATGATTAACTTTTACTGATTCAAACTTAAACAACTTATCGATTGAATAGAGATCAACCACAACACTTAAGAACCACCACAACACTTAAGCAATTTCGGATTAAAATCAGTAGAAGAGGATATTCCAGGGTCATAGGTCTGCTAACAAACTTGTTGCGTTCTTGGCTTAAAATGACTAATTGATTTATTTGGATTGTTGATTGTCATGGTGGATATTACTCATAAGAATCTGTCGAGTTGTTACTCGCCTATTCAAGCTAACTTAATGCCTATATATCTATGAATTAAGTCTAACAAGAATGCATTTATGCTTCATGTATTTCAACTAAGCAAGACAATTGGGTATATCTATATCCTAATTGCGAATTTTTTCCCTTATGTCCGCGGTCAAAAACTTGCTCTATTTAATCCTATATGCAATCTAGAATTCTTACTTTCGAGTTAAACTCTAGATTCGTAAATAGTATTTCACTTTTAGCTACTCAGCGAAATAATTAAGAACATAATTAAATAACAACCCAATATAATAAAATCAAACTCGTCAATTTAAATTTCAAATGTCAACATTCATATAGCATCCATGACCCCAGAATAATAGGGTTCTTATTCACTCATGTTCATACAAACATCAAAAATAATATTTTCAAACATAAAATCAATGAACACTAGAAGAATAATGGAAAAATTGATCAAATCCGTTTAGGTTTTCCGAGTGTTTCTTACTTTTATTTTTTATCAAAGTACCATCCTGCTCCCCAAAATAAGTTTAGGTTGGCTTTTATACGAGTTGGGGAATCTTGGGGTCGAAATAACCAAGTCCCGGTCGAAATAGGACACTTTCACGTCACCAGCGCCCAAGGCAGTGTGGGGCGCTAGCTCTGGCGCTGGGTTTATTGGGCATTTTGTTTTGTGCGCCACAGGTAGCGCCCCACGCTGTCTGTGGCGCTCAAATGTGCATTTTTGCCTTTTCTTCCCATTTTCACTCTAATTTGCACACTTTCGTCCCCAAATTGCATCATAATGATTCCTACACATAGAAATACCACAAATTTGCAGAAACTATTATATTATACATCAGAAATCTATGAGACATGAGAACAATGCAAGGCAATATACATAAAAATATTCATACTTTAAGCCGAATATCAAGGACTATGCTAGGAATTTTGAATTCGCTGAGGACTGGAAGTAATGAAAAATTGACTGGTAAGCAAAGAAATATGTCTTGAATAATAAAATCATGAGCTTCTCGTCACATGACTGGCTTAAGTGCGTGTCCGAGAGATCTATTTGACATTTTACCATGCCTAGATGAATTGCCAAACGGTAAAAAAGTTGTCGCCCTAAAAGAAGGAATGGCGGAGGAAGAGTGACGTTGCACCATGTCTTTTTTTGTGCCTAAATTAAAATAGAAATCAGCTTCTATACTGCAACTTCTTAGTGACTCAAATATGATATTGTTTCTCAATAACAAAATTTGTACTCTACAGGACCTAAATTCGAGGAGGCTGTCATCGAAAGTACTCTTTGGATATTATCTTTGAAGCCAGTCTGCTAGGAACTAAGCCAGCAAAAACTCCACTTGAGCAGAACCATAAGCTAGCTCCAGTAGAAGTGGAAGAGGCCAATGATCCAATTCAATGCCGTCGATTGGTTGGAAGACATATCTCTCTAACCATTACTCGTCCTGCATTGAGTTACTATGTGCATATACTTGCTCAGTTTATGAAACATCCATAGAAGGCACATTGGGAAGCCACATTGCAAGTAGTGCGATATTTGAAGGAAAATCCTAGTCAAGACATTCTTTTCTGAGCAAATTCAAATCTCCGTCTTTATGCTTATTATGACTCAGATTGGGCAATTTGACCCTTGACAGGTTAATTTATTCGTTTGGTTAATTCTCGTCTCTCCTGGAAAACCAAAAAACAACACATGATTTCTCGTTCCTCTGTTGAAGCCGAATATCGATCCATGACTAATGGTTCCTGTGAGCTTAAATGGTTGAAGGGTTTGTTGTGTTTCTTGGAATACAATACTCTAATTCGATGCATTTGTATTGTGACAATCAATCCATTTTGCACATAGATGCAAATACGGTATATCATGAGCGTACTAAGCATATTGAGTTGATTGTCATTTTATTTGTGAGAAAATACAAAATGGAAAATGACTAATTTCAGTTTCTTCTAGGCATGTTGGGCATTCTTAATCCTCATGCACCACCTTGAGAGAGGGTATTGGACGGACGACATTAGGCTGCATAGATTGTGCGGAAATTTATGGAACTTATCTTGGAATTATTAGTTGTCAATATATGTATATTAGGTAGTTTACTTTGTAGAGGAGATTTTCTTTCTAATAGGTGTCTTTTGGAGCTGTATATATTCGATGATAATGAGAAGAAGGTGAACCTTTCCTACCCCATTAATTTTGTTCTCCTCAATATTTGAGAGGCTTTGTTATAATGTGATGGTGTTAGCTTGATAGTTTGAACTTTGAACTCTTGCTTGAAGCGGATCAAATGTGATACATCTCACAAATTTCAATAACTAAAATGGAAAGAAATTGAGTGCCTAAAGAGTAAAACCAGGAATTACTCTTGAACAGTTCACTCGTAGCTCTATGATCAATAGATAGAATTCTGAAGAGAAGAGATAGAGTTTTATTGATTCTTTAACCGAGAATATGATTCTTACAAAATAAGATTGGTTGGCTAATAAACGAAATGGAGCTTGAGCGAAAAAGTTAGTTATAACTACTTTCTTGACTCACGTGTGATAAGTAGGGATTTTAACCTATTATTTTCTCTCTTTTACTTGTATTTTGGGCTAAAATTGCGTGAAGGTATTCCCGAAAACTAACTTAATATGTTTGCTTGTAGGGTTTGTTCAAAATGAGACAAAGAAGCCATAATCAACTCATAAAGGAGTCAAACTTGAACAAAACCCAAGACTGGGCCAAGAGGTGTAGATCGCGGACCACAACAGAAAAGCGCGGCAGCGTAAGTATCAACACGGACGCGGCCATTAATTCGCGGACCGCAAAATGGAGAATCAGAGAGATGGTTTTTGGGCAAAAATATGAACGCGGACCGCTTCAGAAAGAGGCGTCCGCGAAAGTAATTTAGCGGCCGAGATTGAAATTCCGCGGATCGCGATCGCTAAGGATCAGAGAGTGAATAGTTCAAGCATAAATGAGAAGGGCGGTCCACGTCAAAATTATGCGGTCGCGGATGTCTCTCACGCGGACACGGTGGAAATTATGTGGTCCGCGAAACAAGATTCAACCCAGTCCCAAATGTGAAGAAACGCGAACCGCGATCAAAATTACGCGGCCGCGAAAGCAAGAGTGTGGCCGCGGTCAGAATTACGCGGCTGCGAAACCTCCGCAGCGGTATTTTTTTCCGAAAATTTTAGCTTAGTATAAATAGACCTTTTGATCAATTTTAGGAAAAGTTATGTTTTTGCTGAGTACGTGAGACGGCTGCTTTTCCCCTTTTGGGCAATTTTGTACAAGTTTTACATTTAGATTTTCACCTTTTAATTTAGTATTATGAATTTTATCTCCTCTTTATCTTTGATTTCTGTTGTTATTATGAGTAGCTAGACCCCATATCTAGGGTTGTGACCCAACCCCAGAGTGTGTATTTAATGGGTCTTGAATTTTAGGGCTTGATTGTTTATGGGTTAGTGATATTTAGCCTAGTTCATGCTATAATTGTAGAATTAGTGGTTGCAAACACTGATTCATTCCTTATTGATTTAGTCTCTTCTTGAGAAAGAGGGACTAAGTATAGGAAAACTAGGCTAACTAGAAATTGGGGTGAACTCAAGAAATTGATAGCCCCAATTAAAGGGTTAAACCTAGAGATAGTAATACCCAACGTGAGCTAACATCACTTGAATTGCATGAATACCCATTTGGACTGGAGAAAGCCAAATTGGGAAAAATCATTCAAACTACCGAGAGATATATAGTGAGTACTTGAGTGTGTTAGCTATATCAAAACCCCAATCAAATCAAGCTTGCCCTAGATTCTTTATACTCGTTAGATATCCACCTAGGCGGAAGTCACTACCCAAGTGCCTTTTAAACATTTGAAAACCAACATAAACAATATTGTACTTAGCTTTAATCCTTGCAAACAACAATATAGAATTAAAAGTAGAACAACACCAACATGTTTGGAAGTGCAACTAGGAACAACGCAAGCATCTAGAATTAGATAGATACTTAATTCCAAAATAATTAACTCCTTGTGGAAATCGATCCTGACCATGTTGGGTAAACCTGCATTGACCATCCTCGCTGCTCTATAGTGGTGTAGGTTTGGCACCGATTAACGTGCCCAACACTTGACTGAACTAACTCCCAACGACCTTCGAACTAACTGACCTTCTCAATAACTAATTATTCACTAATTCAACTAACTAATCGACTAAGTATACAACCAAATCCGTAAAGAAAGATAAAAGAGCTAAAAGGATCATATCAACTACCCCACGCTTAAAAACAATCCTTGTCCTCCAGGATTGAATTGGGGAAACTGGTTGGTAGAGATAAGTAATTCAATCTAAGAGCTATCTTTAGGAGCTGCATTCAACCATTTGATCAAGACTTGAGTTGTAGTCCTGCCCTTCTTCTTCACCAATCTTTTACCAAGGATTGACTTAGGTGTCAAAATGAGATGACCAAAATCTGAGTGGATAGTTGGGAGTATCACAGAAGCAAAATGAGATCCCAACTCCTTCTTGAGTTGGGAAATATGGAGTGGGTGTATTTTAGTGCATGTAGGTAAATCCAATGTGTAGGCCACTGACCCAACCCCGACAGTGATCCATAAGGACCCAAAATATTTAGCTGATAGCTTTTGGTGGCTTTGAGTGATTGTTGTCTATAAGGTTGCTTCTTGACATAAACCTAATCACGAAGTGAAAAAGTCTTATCAGTCCTATGATAATCAGCTTAAACTTTCATCCTATTTTGAGTTTGTCCCAAGTGGAATTTCAAACTCCTTATAGTAGCTTCCCTTTCTTGGAGGCTTCTGTCCACCGTATCTAGCTGAGAATCAAAAGGAAAGTAAGGTAACAAGGGAGATGGTTTCTGGCCATAAACCACTTCATAGGGTGTCATGTGAATGGAAGAGTGGTAAGATGTGTTGTACCACCATTCAGCAAGTCGTAGAAAGTGAGGCCAATCCTTAGGCTTATCAAATGCCATACACCTCAAATTATACTCTAAACACCTATTAACAGCCTCAGTTTGGCCATCTGTATGTGGATTATAGGCAGTAAATGTGAGGAGTGAGACCTTCTGCAATCAGAACAGTTCCTTCCAAGATTTACTAATGATTGGATCTCTATCAGAAACTATAGATTTAGGCATTCCATGTAGTTTAAAGATGCCATCCGTGAACAATTGAGCAACATCTAATGCAGTGTAGGGGTGTTTAAGGTCCAAGAAGTGAGCGGCTTTGCTCAATCTGTCCACAACTACATAGATATCTTCCTTCCCAACATTTTTTGGTAACCCCTCAACAAAGTCCATCGATATTTCCTACCAGACCTTGTCGGGGATTGGGAGGGGTTGTAGCAGTCTTGGATAAGCTACATTTTCACCCTTACATCTTTGGCATGTGTCGCACTTCCTAACAAAAGAATAAACATCATGATTCATCCTTTTCCAATAGAATTCTTTCTTCAACCTATGCAATATAACACTAATTCTTAAGTGTCCCCTATTGAACCCTCATGAAAATAAGCAATCAGCTTCTTCCTCAAAGAATTATCAGACCCAGCCATCAACTTTTCTTTTCTGTTGAAGATGCAAGACTGATAGAGATAGTAAGGTTTGGGACTCACAGATGACTCAATCTTTTGAATAAGCTTCAGTAGTTGAGGATCAGTTGTCCAAGATTATGTGACCTCCTCGATTAAAGTAGATTGAACTCCTGAGATGTTGAACATATGTATCATATCCTCCTTCCTAGAAAGTGCATTAAAAGCTAGTTTTTCCTCTCTTTTCTATTGTGTAGTCATAACCTAGTAGTTTTACCATCCATTTTTGTTGACTAGGTGTGGTGATCCTCTACTCAAGTAAGTACTTTTGACTATGGTGATCAATTTTCATGTTGAAATTCCTTCCCAACAAGTATAGTCTCCATTTCTGCACAGTAGAGACCAAAGCTAGTAGTTCCCTCTCATAAACAGACAGTGCCTTGGTTTTAGCTAATAGTCCCTACTAAAAAAAGCAATAGGTATATTATCTTGTGTTAGGAAAACTCCAATCCTATCCTCAGATGCATCGGTCTCTACAATGAATTATTTTGAGAAGTCAGAAAGGGCTAGTATAGGGCAGAAGATAATGCTACCTTCAGTTTTTCAAAAGCTGCATAAGCCTCTTGAGTCCATTGAAAATTACCTTTTTTTAGCGGATCATGAAAGGTGTGATGACCCAAAAGGTCATCCAGTGTATTGCTAGCTAAATATATGTTCCGAGGTCATGAGAATCTCCTTCTATCTCACCTCGATTTGTGTGCGCAACCCGGGCGTATAGCTGGGAAACCGTTATGTGAGAAACTAATGAAAATGATATTTTTGTGTTGAAAAATTGAGTAAAGTTGACTTTGGCCAACATTTTTGGTAAACGGACCCGGACCCGTAATTTGACAGTTCCAATGGGTCCGTAGGAAAATATGGGACTTGGGCGTGTGTCCGGAATCAAATTCCGAGGTCCCAAGTCCGAGAAATAAATTTTTAGAGAAAATTGTTTTATGAAATATATAACGGTTTTTGAAAATGAAATTTTATGTGAAACCTATAGTATCGGGCTCGTATCTTAGTTCCGAAGCCCGGAACAGGTTCAATATGATTTATATGTGTTATCTGTGAAGTTTGGTAATAAACGCACTTCGTTTGACGTGATTCAGACCTTAAATGCAAAATTCGAAAGTTTAAGAAGTTTTGAAGTATTTCATTGATTTTAAGGTTTAATTCATTATTTTTTATGTTATTTTGGTGTTTTAATTACACGAATAAGTCTGTAGGATGTTGCATATTTGGTTTTGAGCCCCGAGGGCTCGAGTGAGTTTCGGATAGGCGTCGGGGTGATGTTTAGGCTAAGAATCTGGTGTTATTGCTGTCATCTGGTGTCTGGTATTTTATGCTATGCGAACGCATAGGATAGAGTGCGAACGCATAGCACAAGGTTGGGCTGGGCAGAATTTGGCTTGTGCGAACGCACCCATGAGGATGCGATCGCGGAGGGAAACTAGTTACAGCTGTGCGAATGCACCATATAGGTCGCGAATGCACAACCTATGAGGGGAACCTGGGGGGTTGAGTGTAATTTACCCTGTGCAAACGCGGTCCCACAACCGCGAACGCATAGGTCTAGGTAGCTAACCCTTCGCGAATGCAGCCTGGGGCCCGCGAACGCGGAGAGTAAAAATTGCCCAGTTATTAAGTCTAAAAACAGAACACTATTACGGGATTTTGGCCATTTTTCATAAACCTCTTCTTCTTCAAAGCTCTTAGGCGATTTTTGAAGCATTTCCTCACCTTAATCTCTTAGGTAAGTAATCTTAAACTTGTTTTCTTCCATTTTCATCTACATCTATTAGATTATAGGTCTATAAACATGGAATTAACGGGTAGAAATTAGGGATTTGGGTAGAGTTAGGGCTATTTGATTATTTGGGAATTTGACCTCGTTTTGGGGTCGGATTTCAAAATAGATTACACATTCGGACTCGTGGGGGAATGGGTGATCGGGTTTTGGTCCGAACCTCGTGTTTTGACCAAGCGTGCCCGGGGTCAATTTTTGGAATTTTGGGAAGAATGTTGGGAATTCTATATTTAAGCATTGGAATTGAATAGTTAAGCATTTATTGATGTTACTGAGTCAATTATGTCTAGATACGATTGATTTAGAGTCGGGTTCGAAAGGAAAAGCGGTGCTAGAGGCTTGATTTGGTTGGAGTCGAGGGAAGTGTTTGGCCTAACCTTAGCTTGAGGGAATAGGTGTTGAGTCTTATTTGCTACGTGTTTATTCCAAGTCCAATGTACAGGTTAGGTGACGAGTACCTATACGTTGTGGTCAAGCATGCCCGTGAGTCGAATATGAGTAATTATGTGATTTTCATTGAAGTTTACTATGTTTATGGATTCGACATCATTTGGTAGTTATCCATTTGATGGAACTTCTCAGTTGTGAGTATTGTTGAGAAATGATTCGGTTGAGGTATATGTTGGTAAGTTATATATCTCTATAGGTTTGGTTATAGTTGTGTCCCTTGCTGGGATGGTATAACTTTTGTTGATTATTCCTGTGTATTTAAGGTTTCTTATTGTTGATTTTCCTGTCAATTGTTGTTTTACGATATTTATGCACGAGGGGACATTCCGTGCCATGTTATTGTTTATTTATGTACGAGGGGAAATTCTGTGCCATGTTATTGTTCATTTATGCACGAGGGGACATTCTGTGCCGTGTTATTGATATTTATGCACGAGGGGACATTCTATGTCGTGTTATTGATATTTATGCACGAGGGGACATTCCGTGCCGTTTTATTGATATTTATGCACGAGAAGACATTCTGTGTCGTGTTGTTGATTATTTATGCACGAGGGGACATTCCGTGCCGTGTTGTTGATTATTTATGCACGAGGGGACATTCCATGCCGTGTTATTGATATTTATGCACGAGGGGACATTTCGTGCCGTGATGTTGTTTATTTATGCACGAGGGGATATTTCGTGTCGTGTTACTTATATTTATGCACGAGGGGAAATTATGTGCCGTGTTTTGTGATACTATAGCACGAGGGGACATGTCCTGTTTACTTATTGTTTCAGAGTTGTTAGTTCTTGCTGCTATTTCATTATTTCAGTTGTTGTCTTGTTTCGTTATTTCAGTAGTTGTTATCCCTTTCTCCTCAGCATGTTTTTCCCTGTTTTGTACCTAATTGTTTACTTCCTGTTACTATTCATGCGATACATTATTGAACTGCACGGGTATTTTTTGTTTGTCGTGTCCTAGCCTCGTCACTACTTCGCCGAGGTTAGGCTCGGCACTTACTCAGTACATGGGGTCAGTTGTACTGATGCTACACCTGCACTTCTTTATGTTGTGCAGATTACAGTACCGGACCCGGTGGACACTGATCGAGGGAGTTTCCTTCAGTCCACAGGCGACACTAAGGTAGTCCTGCAGGCGTCCGCATGCCTTGGCGTCTCCTCCTATCTTATCTCTTTTTCTCTCATATCCTTTGTACTTCCGAGACAGTTGTATTGTTCATTCAGACTTTGTTTTTAGCATTCTTAGACAGTCCGTGGATTTGTGATACCAGTTATGGGGTTTTACTAAGGATTTTGTAATATCAAATACTTAAGTTGTTGTATTTCATAGCTTCCGTACTCTTAATTAAACTTGTTCTCGCTTATCGCTTTTCTTTTAAATGCCTAATAATAAGGAAATAAGTTATATTAACCGGAATGTTGGCTTGTCTAGCGGGTTCAATGTTAGACGCCATCACGATCCCGGCGGTGGGATTTCGGGTCGTGATAAAAGGGGTCTAGCAATTTCCCCAGAACCTTGAATGAACCTCCAATAGTATCCAATTACGCCAAAGAACACACTAAGTCCTTTAACAGTTGTAGGTTGAGGCCAATCTAGGACAACTTCTACCTTAAGCCTATCCATATATACACCTTCTTAAGAGATAACATGCCCAAAGTACTCTATTTTTGTTACTCCAAAGTCACGTTTACTCTTCTTTAATACATTGGCCCTCAATATCTCAAAGGTGATCTCTAAGTGCTTCATATACTCAGACCAAGAAAAACTATAGATGAATATATCATCAAAGAAATCGGAAAGAATTTTCTAATATGAGTGATGAAGATTTAATTCATCAGACTTTGAAAGGTGACGGGGTATTGGTCATGCCAAATGGCATGACTTAGAACTCGTAGTGTCCATGATGTGTTCTAAATGAAATTTTAGGAATATCAGCTTCAAACATTCTAATTTGTTGATATCCAGCTTAGAAAAATACCTTGCACCATGCAGTTCATCTAGTAGTTCCTCAATTACTGGAATGGAAAACTTATCCTTTATTGTGCAATTGTTCAGCTCCCTATAATCCACACATATTCCCCATGTACCATCTTATTTGTTCATCATAACAATGGGTGAGAGTATGAACTAGTATTGCTTCTGATAACTCCTATGGCCAGCATCTCATCTACCATCTTCTCTATTTGATCCTTTTGAATTACAGGATATCTGTATGTTCTGATATTCACTGGTGAAGTTCCTTATTTCAATATAATCTTTTGATCATGGATCCTAGAGGGTGGAAATTCAGTAGGTGTCTCAAACATGTCATTGTACTTGTCAAGAAGTATCTGTATTTCTTAATCCTTTCCATCTTCATTGGTTTCTCCTCCCTAAGCATATAAACTAGCCCCATTAATTGTTCCTCTTGCCCAAGTAAACCCATTGAAATCATGCAAAGCTCAGCAAGCTTGGCCAACAACTTGTCCATCCTACCTAAAGCAATTAGTTTTACAGTAGGGGTTGAATTCCTCTGAGAGACACCTTCTGGCCTTTGAAATTGAACTCCATCTTGAGCTTCTTGAATTTCTACAAGATGTCTCCTAAGGTGATAAACCACTGAATACCTAGAACTTACCACACCCTCTAATAGGTAATATCAGCATGTCAGAGCTGAAACTGGCGCCTTGCATCTACCACTCTAGATTCTTGCAAATATTATTGCTCGGCACCTTGCTTCAATCAGCTACAGAAATATTTATGGGATCAATAGCATTCATCAGCTACAGAAACATTTATGGGAGCAATTGTCGTCATCATACACCCCAGCTTCTTGGCAATGTTGATATCCATGAAGTTGTGTGTGCTTCCACTATCAATGTGGACCTGAACAACCTTGCCTTTAATAGAAACTTTCACCCTCATAGTTCTGAAGTCATGGATACCACTTATAGCATGCATTGAAACACGGGAAAAAATGGAACCATCCCAGTTGTTTCTAATCCTTGAGTCATGATGGTGAAGAACTTAGTTGCATTTAACATCACATTCTCCTCCAATTCCACTAGTTCTTATGACTTATTCACTTCCATATAAAATAGTTTTCTTTCTTATTACACACATTCCCAAAATTATATTTCTCATCACAGTTAAAACACAAGCCTTTACTCCTTTCCTCCATTTCTGCGGGAATTAGTATTTTTGGGTTCTTATATGTCTGTATGGAATTGCCAGCACGAGGATAGTGAGTTTTGGAAGGTAATTGAGATTTTGTAGAGGAGGTATTTTGAGTGAAAAATTTAAAAATCTAGAAACATTTATGGAGTGAGTAATATAGGGCCATAGGTGAAAGCCTCCTTCCGCACTAACAAAGTTGCTCTTATATTCTGGCAAGGCTAATGGCCTTAGCTTGAGTTCTAGGGCCCAACATTTTCACGGGCAACCCAATCTCAAGTTTTAACCCTCTAATGAAACAACTAACCACGTAGTCTTCAGATAGTTATACTCTAGTAAGTAATTCATCAAATAGATAAATATAATATTGAACAGAACTCGCCTGTCTTAGATCCTTCAAGGCACCCATGTGATCATGAAACAATTCAGATCCAAAACTAGAATATAGGTTTCTCACATATTCACTCCACCTAGGCCACTCTCTTGTTATCTGATGCTTCAATATTGATGTTATTGTAGGCCTTGCCTTCAAGCTTGCAAGAAGCTAATTTCACCTTAGAGCTTTCAGATGTTTCATCAACATCGAAGAATTGTTCACATTTTTACAATCAATCCTTTAGTTCTTCCCTATTAGCCTTTGCGAATTCCACCCGGTAACCTCTATAGTTGGTAACTGGTAATCCTCATTTCGAGCTTGAACGACTGCAGGGGCATAATTGTTGCTTCACTATATGATTGTATATCCCCTCCTACAACCACATTACCCAATATCATCCTCTTTATTTCTTCCATATCTTGCGCGACCTTCGCATCCATCATCTGCTTCAAATATGAAATAGAGGTGACAATAGTGTCCATGGATCCCTCGCAATTCCTGCATACGCGTGTAGTGATCACCCATTTTTCGTCCGAGAATGGAGGGATCGGATACCAATGATGTTGCTCACAATTTCAAAGACTAAAATGAAAAGAAATTGAGTGTTCTTAAAGAGTAAAACCAAGAATTACTCTTGAATAGTCCACTCGTAGCTCTATGAGAAATATATCTGTACTCAGAAGAGAAGAGAGGGTTTTATTGATTCTTCAACCAGGAATAGAATGCTTACAAAATGAGAATAGATTGGCTAATAAAAGAAGAGGAGCTTGAGCGGGAAAGTTAGTTATAATTACTTTCTTGACTCACGTACCCAGCACCTGCATCAACTAACTCCCAGCGACCGTGTAACTAACTGACAAACTCAACAACTAGTTCTTTACTAACTCAACTAACTAATTGACCAAGTATACAACAACATTTCAGAAAGAATGCTAAAAGATCTCAAAGGAACATATCAAAATGCCAACAATGATGGTCCTGATCACGCCCTACTATGTCTTATAAAAAGGAAAAAGTTGTCGTTGCAAATATAATTCGGATATTAAGTCCAGAGTCGAATCCCACAGGGAATTAACCTACCAATTACCGTTATCAAACTCACTCAATTTCACGTAATCAACTTCCCAAGATATTTTATATAATAAGTGGTTGGTTTTCTACTAACTATTACTTAATGAAACTATATTAACTAAGAGTTAACGAAGAACGATTTGTAAACAATAATGAGAATGATCTAAGGTAATGATTTTCCCTGTTGTTGGAATCCCTTCCTACTATGTTTGGTATAAATTTGCCTAATATTCTCTATCGATCATGAGCACTCTGACTACCGTAAATATCTCCCAAGTAATTACGACAATATACTAGACATACTCTACCGAGTTACGCTAGCTGGCTTTGATTACAGCTCACTTAGATTGCACCCAAGGTTTCGTTATCCCTAATCCACCTTTAAACCCTTGGTTATTAATTCCTCACATACGTCGGGAGTGATGTTGTTGTGCACTCTCTCCCGAGTAATACATACTAAATAGGCACAGCTAATTGAGGGACATTTCAATTAACTACAAAAAGAACGCAGTTGAACAAATAGAGATTAAACTTTGGCAAATCTATATTAACATAGCAAGAATTTCATCCTTCAATAGGTTCCATCAAAACCCTAGACAAAATATTTAGCTACTCATGATAAAACAAGATAAAGCCATAAGATAATTCATAATTCACAAATAATGAGAAAAGAAAGAATAATGAAAAACTCTAATTGTGTCTTGATCTTCTCACACTTGTTCTTGCCTCCAATTCAGTCAAAAACAAGCTTAACCTTTACTTTGGGCGAGTTTTTGAGTTTATATAGGGTTAGGTTAAGTTTTCAGTGATTTACACTTTGGCCCCTGAAATTTCTGGCAACATATAGGTCGACCGCGGTCGCGGTGCCAACTGCGGTCATTCTAATGTATTTTGTTCTGCTCTTCTTCCACCGCACCCCGACCGCGGTCGCGATGGACTGTTCCACTGTTTTTCTTCACCTTTTCTTGCTTGTTTTAACCCGGGCTCTTCTCGATTAGCCTTGTATATACATATTTAACTCCAAAACACTCTATATCCTCCTCCTAACTCGGAGTAACTCCTGAAAAGCATAAAAACCTCAATTAGAGCATTTTGTTATCATTTAGCATTTAAAACATCAATAAAGTATGGTTAACTTAGAGCATAAATAGCATCTACATTGCATAATATAGGCTACTATCAACACCCCACACTTAAATCGTTGGTAGTCCTCGAGCAATAAAACCACACTCTTTAGGCCTAATAATCACTGGGTAACTTCCCTATTCCTCATACCAAGAATAATTCACATTGGTAGACTACCTTAGCGTAACATCCTAACCTCAAGAGTGGACTCTCTCTCTAGCCATGTAATGTCCCTAAGCGGCTCTCCTACTCTGAGTCAGAGGTCCAGACTTACCTTCCTTTCATGAATCAAGTGCCTACTCACCACAAAATAGACTTATGTCATAGTCATTATAATTCACACATTGAGGACTTCAAATAAGTAAGATTTCACTCTCAGAAAGTAATTCTTGTGCCACAAAAAATACACCATAGGCTTGCTCGTAGTGTAATACTCGACTAATCGAGCTTATTTGGTCTAGAATCAAGTATGACTTTATTTGGTTGTAATGTTAGTTGCGCGACATGTAGGATACGTATGGGTATAGTGACTACACCTCCCTAAGCACTTTAATATATTTTTCACTTTTAAGCCCACACTTTTGTCATACCATCATTCCACTTTTACATCATTGTGTTATACCCCCTACTTCTTTAAGCACACCTTTTTCAAAAGAAGGCACCATTTGAGACTTATTCTTTAAAATTATATAGCTCAGTCTCTTCTTCTTCTTTTTTCAATCCCGATGGATTTTACTATTACTTATTACACCGTGCACTTTTATCCACATTTTCTTAGTTCTACTCAAAAGCCCAACCAACCACCCCACACTTTAACTTTTCCATATTCATCACAATTCAAGTGCTTCTAAGAGGTGATACGGTTCTAAAAAGATAGACAATTCAAAACTTGGGTAAGGCTTCTAATATGGTTGCCAAATAAAACAGGATTACATGCTCAAAGGGGTTAACTATGGTATATACAATCAAGTAGGTAAAAACATACTTAGATAGGTTTAGCAAAGAAACGCCTATATCACTTTCTAGAACAAATAAGGCTACCATTTTGCTTCGTAAACGCACAGGGCAAGTTCTAGGCATTGAATGTTAGCACATAATACACAAAGCCTCACTCTCACATGGCACATGACTCAATTCAGTTCGAATCATTAGACACTCTGCTCAAAGTGCTTAAGCCAAATTAAGAACACACAATTTAAGGCTTTCTTTCTAGAGTCGACTAATGAGCCTAAGTGTCACACTAAAGCAATCTATATTCAAGGTACTATGGAGTTAAGGGATCCTATTTCTATTCTTTACCTTTCCCAAAAGTTCCTAAACTAAAAAGAAAAAAATTAACTACACCCGGTTCAAATGAAAACCCTTGGAAAAGAACTGTGGGTTAAAGAAAAACTAAGGGGGAGTTGCTACACTACCTAACAAAACAAAATCTTTTTTTTGTTCGACTTAAGTCCCTCAAGAGACCTGTTGAGAGGTTTCCATCTTCGGGCAAGTCAAAGTTAATTAAAACAAACCAAAATACCAAACAAATACATACAATTGTACAACAACAATAACCATCCCCTGCCCCACACTTAAATATTTGGCATGTCCCCATGTCAATGAAATTAAAGCAAAGTAAGGTAAGGGGAATTCCCTGGTGCTCAATCATGATCGAAGACGGTGTCGGGATCGAGGTGACATGCTCGTCCTAGCGCCCGTAGCCAGCCCATGATCTTCTTCTTCGGCCTAGCACTTTGAGTAGCCAGAGTGTCAACGCTAGTACCCAGGTAATTGACCGAAGTGCTTAGGCCAGCCATATCCTGCTCTAAGGCTGTCAACCGGGAACTCCGGCGGGCCTGTGATGGGCCCACCTCATCAGCAATCTGCACTGGTGGGGCAGAGGCATGCATATCCCCCTCATCACCATCATCATCGGCATCATCATCATCATCCATATCATCCTCCACATCCGCGGGCTCATCGTGCTCAGCGGCAGGTGCTCCCTGCTCTTTCCCAACTGTGATTTTCCTCGCCCTTAATGGGGCTTTTACTTGAACCTTCCCATCTACCATTGGATTTTCAGTAACTCGTGATGATCGACACAGCCTGGTGACGAGAGAGGGGAAGTAGAACCCATACTTTGTCTCCTTGGAGAGAATGAACATTTCATCCTGGATGAGCCGGGCCACGTCAAGATCGTGGTGATTCACTAAACATCAAATTGATGTTGCTCTTGACGCATTAACATATGTAGTATTTCTGGATGGCAGCAGATGGTTGTTGATGATCGTCAGCCAACACTTAGCCTCACAAGTGAGATATTGGGAGTTCAGGGTCATTCTAGGCTTGAGACATATTGGATCATTGCCAGCAACACAGATTGTTTGAACAAAGAGGTTCCACGTGACAGGCTGCTTCTGATAATCTTGGTAATAGTCTGTCTCTCCGGTGAAGACTGACAATCTGTACACTCGGCGGATGGCCTCAAGAGACGCATTGACACGGGTGTTTTGTACTGTGACAACCCTATCAACATGGTCCGAGAAATTAGCATAGAACTCTCGAACCATCATCACATTGCCCACTTCCGGTTCATCGAAGAACATTTCCAGCTGACGTCTCCTTAATTCATTGTATATGTTTGGGCACTCAATCCGCAAGGCATCCCTGTCAATGTGTACTTCAGGCACAGGCTTCTTGGATGACTTTGCATTAAACCTGTCTTGAGCATCTTTGGAGACAAATCAGGTACTATCGAACTGGCTCGAGCTAGCTTGAGCCCGAGCTCTTGACGAACCTCCTGGACCACTGGTGGAGGAACCCGTGGCACATCTCTTTCTAGATTGGTTCGTTGTACCTGACAAAATAAGGGCTAATATTAGTACGGGCGTGAGTTGTGTGAATCCCGAGTGGTTACTCAGACTTCACCACCAGCATGGGTATATAATTTAACACAATTATCCCATGGAAGTATAAACCCTCCCCAAATCAACCACAATAGCTACACAACTCTACCCCGCCACAATCAACTGCTTCAAAACTAAATCATGTTATTTTCTACCATTAGATACATCATCAAACTACAAAGAAGATAGTTCTAATCTAAGATATTATACAAATCTGAAAATAACAAAAAAAAAAAAAAAAAAAAAAG
>ML475597.1:1058-11363 GCA_005239535.1 Nicotiana rustica | reverse complement strand
AAAAAAAAAAAAAAAAAAAAAAAAAAAAAAAAAGGACAAGGGAGAGAGATAGCATTACTTACTTGAGAGTGATGAACAATTGATGGGGTAACTTGATTACTTGAGAGATGAGAAAGAGAGGGATTTGTGAAGGGAAAGGGATTCGTGAGGGAAAGATTGAAGGGAGGAAGAAGAAGAGAGACGTCAGGGAGAGTTAGAGTAAGAGGGGAAGGGAATTGGGGGATGTGGGGGGTAGGTTTTATTTTTAGTGGGTTAAGAAAAGAAAAAAAAGTAAAAAAAGTAAAAAAAAAAAATACATCACTTACCTGCCGACCGCGCCCAGCACCACGGTCGCAGTCACTGGGCAGTGGTACCTCGATCCACCGTGCCCGGTCCGTGCTCGGGACCGCGGTCACGGTAAAAAAACAATGGCCATTGAATTTACTGTGCCCTAGACCGCGGTCGCGGTGCTGGGTCAGAACATTTTACTTTCACTGCGTTCCAACCGTGGTCGCGGTCAGGGGCCTCCAAATCTTTTTTGTTTTCATCAAGTTTTTACCTTTACGGAGTTGGTTCTTGACCCCGACTTCTCCCCGCGTGCACCAATCTTGCCTTGTACACTAATAATTGGGTTAGTATCATACACATCAAGTACAACAACAAAACAAAAATAAAAACAAAAGAAAACATGGGTTACCTCCCACGAAGATCTTGATTTAACGTCGCGGCACGATGATTACAACAATTCAATGGGTTGCCTCTCATGAAGCGCTTGATTTAACTTCGCAGCACGACATAGATGAGCGCATTTAAGGTTCTCTCGACCTATGAGGCTCAGTCAAATGGGTCACTAACACCTCATTTACTTTATCCATGCCCGCATAAGGTTTCAATCTGTTCCCATTGACTCTATACGTCCGAGAGTCTTTCTCTTAGGCAATCTCTATAGCACCTGAAGGGAACACTTCAACCACACGAAATGGTCCAGACCATCATGACTTGAATTTACCCAGAAATAGCCTTAATCTTGAATTGTAAACAAACACTATATCTCCAGGTTTGAAATTCCGCTCAATAATGCTCTTGCCGTGCAACCTCTTCATTCTCTCTTTGTATAACCTTGTGCTATCAAAAGCAAGATAGCAGAACTCATCCACCTCATGCAATTTTTTCATTCTGGATTGTCAGGTGGATGAAGAAATTCCCATAATTTTGGGAAGGCCATTCTTGGCCACGGGGAGAGCTCTAATTGACTACGAAACTGTAGAGCTCAAGATGAGGTTAAATGATGAGGAAATAACATTTAATGTGCAGAAATCTATGAGGTGACCAAGTGAATTCGCCAATTGCTCTTTAATAGATGTCGTGGATGTAATCTTGGAAGAGGATGAAGACCTTGAACATTGAGGATCCTCTTGTTGCATGTCTCATGAACTTAGATGAGGTTAATGGTGAAGAATTGGCGTAATGGGTGCTTGCTTTCGAGGGAAAAGGTTTTTGGAAGAGACCACTCAAATTTGAGCCCCTGCACTTAGAGAAAAGGGAAACTCCTCCAGCCAAGCCATCCATAAAAGAACCACCAAAGTTGGAGTTGAAGCCACTGCCCGCCCATCTCAAGTATGCATTCCTAGGACCTAACTCTACATTACCTGTTATTATCTCATCTAGTTTGTTAGAGGTGCATGCACAACATCTTTTGCAGGTGCTGACAGAGTGCAAGACTGCAATCGGGTGGACCATGGCAGATATTAAGGGGATCAACTTTTCCTTTTGTATGCATTATATTCTACTGGAATATGGGCACAACCCTTCCAGAGAACACCAAAGAAGGATGAACCCCAATATGATGGAAGTGGTGAATAAATAAATCATTAAGTGGTTAGATGCGGGAATCATCTTCCCCATCCCTGACAGCAACTGGGTTAGCCTAGTGCAATGTGTTCCTAAGAAGGCAGTGCCTGAAAAAAATAAAGCCCAAATCACAGGGAGGAAGCAATCTCCAGCCTGGTTCCCGCATCTAACCACTTAATGATTTCTTTCTCAGCCTCATTCTGTTTGTTGGCCTCTTCCTGGGCACGTTGTACTGTCACCTCAGTCAACCCTACTGAATCATCTATCTCAATGGGCACTAGCACAAGTGTCTCAACAGGTCTGCTTTCTCGATCCATCTCTTTCTCCAAGTCTAGGTCTATACCATTACGTAGACTCACTGCCATTAGCTGCTTCGGGTCCTGATCTTTTGGATTTACCTGAGTGTCTGCAAGTAACGTCCCATGAGGACGATTATTCAGTGACATCGAAATTTGACCCATTTGGACCTCAATATTCTTGATAGTTGACTCGTGTTAATCTACTCTTTCACTTATTTTTGCATTAGACCAAATCACCTATTGCATCATTGCCTCGAGCCTAGCAAACTCGTCTTCCTGTCTCCCATTATGTTGTTGTTGAGGTGGATGATAACCCTGCTGTTGATTCTGGTTTTTGTAGCCATGTTGCCTTTGATAAGGTGCCATATTACCTTGTGGTCGCATGGCCCCCATATTTCCATTATTATGCTGCTGTGGGGTTGACCTGTATTGCTGATTCTACTGACCCCAATTTTGACCACCTGGTCTCTGTCCCCCAAAGTTGGACACATAATTCATGTTTTCAGGATAGTGTTGGTGATCACCCTCAGCACTCAACTGGCTACCAAATGGCTGACTAATGCAAGATGTATATAAGCCCCCATTGGTTGTATCAATTATGTGCACTTGTTGTTTCTGACCTGACTCTTCCACCTTTTTGGTGAGGATGCTCATTTGTGTCATTAATGTGGCCATGTTTTCAGCAAGAGAGTTAGATGGATCTAATGCCACTGAGTGGACCACAGAAGTGATGGGTGGGTTTCTGGTTGTGCATCCTGAATTTTGGGTCATATTGTCGAGCAAGATCTTGCTCTCCCTGAACGTTTTACTCGGGAATGCTTCACTAGCTGAAGCATCAACATTAGCCTTCACACAATCTTCCAGACCCATGTGAAACTAGGGCTGGGCATATATCGAGTATAACTGATAGCCCGAACCGATAAAAGCTTATTGGGGTACCGATATCAGGTTATTGGGTTAACTGTTCGGTAACGGTTTTGTATTTTTTTCACTATTGGGTTATCAGTTCGGGCCACGGTTTGCCCCAATTTCTTAATAGGTTAATCGATAACCCAATAAGATTTAATAAAATTAGGATTTTACCCTTAAGTATATAAATACATTTAGGGCTTCATTCTCTCTTTTTCTCCAAATTTTCCCAGTCGCATTCAAGATTAAAGTTTCCAGTTCACTTTTCAGACTCTGATTCAATTCTTGAACAGTTCTTCTTCAAAATTCAAAGTACAACCACATTCTTAGAATCTTAACGTAAATCTGTATTCCAAAATTACTTCTTTGTTAAGAACTAATTTCGTTCCTTTCTTTTGAGTTTTACAGTAGAGTTCGATAATAAAAATATAGGATTTTTGATTGTTTTCTATTCTTTATTTTTTGCTCATGTTTTATACTATGTTTGTACTTGTTAATTTTAAGGTGAAATTGCTACTACTTTGTATTGTTATTAATGTATTGGGACAATTGTTGTTGAAGAATTAACACTATTTCAGTTGTGTTTGGACAATTGTTGAATTACTAGTACTCTTATTGCTCTTGCTGCAATTGGACTCTGGAAAATGACATTGATCTTGATTATGGTTTGGCAGGAAACTAAAAAGTTGTAATTTATGCTCCTGTGAACAAATATTTCCAGCTAATTGGATATGGAATGCTTGTGGAGTTGTAGTATCAATTTTTGAGATTGCACAGGTCATGAATTTTTCAAAAATGAAACATGTTTCAAATATTAGTTGTGGCTAGAACGCAGAATTGGGTAGTATACTATATGTGAATTCTTCTCTTTTTTTCTTAACTCGAGTGAATTGTCTTCTCTTTTTTGCTTAACTCTAGATTGATCTATCTTATCGAGTAAGCCGATAATAATCGATAATCAATTAACTGATAACCGATAACTAATATCTTATCGATTTGGTTATCGGTTTATCATATTTGTAAACCGATAACCGATATGCTAAACCGATAATATTCATAATCGAACCGAACCTATCGATGCCCACGCCTATGTAAAAACTCTGCCCCAACATCCGCCCAGGAATACCATGGTGTGGGCATACAACCAACAGACCTTTGAATCTTTCCCACGTCTCTGAAATGTTTCTGTTGGTTGATGTCTGAAGCTCAAGATCTTATCAATTTGTTGAGCAGTCTTGTTGGGTGGATGAAATTTGTTCACAAATTGCTTGACCAACTCCTCCCAAGTAGTGATGGAATTTATGGGAAGTGAATTTAGCCTAGTCTGGGCTGCTTCTGTCCCAGAGAATGGAAACTATAACAGCTTTATTGCTTCCGGAGTCACGTTGTGTTGTCTTTATGTTTGGCAGATTGACAGGAAATTCTCCAAGTGTTGTTGAGGATCTTCAATGTATGACCCCGAGAATAGTCCCTTGTTTTGCAACAAATGCAGCATATTGTTTGTAATTTGGATGAATCTGCATGTATCTGCTGGACTACAATCGTTGTGGCCAAGTTGTCCGTTATGGGTTGTGCCCAATCATATAAAGCAACCTCTGGTACAAGAGGCTCCGCCACCTTCTCATTTGGGTCCTCCACGTCATCCCCATTATTTCTGTTGTTCACCAGATCTGCCATGTCTAGTTCAAATTGTTCAGTTGAGTTTTGTTGTTGTTTGCTTTTCCGTTTTGCCTGATTCAAGGCCTTGAAAACTTTCTCAGGATCTGATAATGCATCAAACACTTAACCAGTTCTTGAGGAGTTTCTAGGCATGCACCTGTAACAACCAAGATTGCAAACGTTAAAATTTCAATGTACTTAATTGAAAGTGAAGAAAATTGACTACACTAAGAATTTTTGCACTTCTTTTAACTGTAATTGATAACACCGTTAATTCCCCGGCAATGGAGCCAAAATTTGATCACTTCAACTATGCCTTATAAAAAGGACAAAGCGGACGTTGCAAATATAATCCGGATATTAAGTCCAAAGTCGAATCCCACAGGGAATTAACCTACCAATTACCGTTATCAAACTCACTAAATTTCACGTTATCAACTTCCCAAGATATTTTAGATAACAAGTGGTTGGTTTTCTACTAACTATTACTTAATGAAACTATATTAACTAAGAGCTAACTAAGAACGGTTTGTAAACAATAATGAGAATGATCTAAGGTTATGATTTTTCCTATTGTTGAAATCCCTTCCTGCTATGTTTGGTATAAATTTGCCTAATCTTCTCTATCGATCATGAGCACTCTGACTACCGTAAATCTCTCCAGAGTAATTACGACAATATACTAGACATACTCTCCCGAGTTACGCTAGCTGGCTTTAATTACAGTTCACTTAGATCGCACCCAAGGTTTCATTATCCCTAATCCCACCTTTAAACCCTTGGTTATTGATTCCTCACATACGTCGGGAGAGATATTGTTCAACAACTACCTAAATATCCACTCTCTATCGAGTAATACATACTAAATAGGCACAGCTAATTGAGGGCCCTTTCAATTAACTACAACAAGAACGTAGTTGAACAAATAGAGATTAAACTTTGGCAAATCTATATTAACATAGAAAGAATTTCATCATTCAATATGTTCCATCAAAGCCCTAGACTAAATGTTTAGCTACTCATGATAAAACAAGATAAATCCATAAAATAATTCATAATTCACAAATAAAGAGAAAAGAAAGAAGAATGAAAAACTCTGATGGTGTCTTGATCTTCTCACACTTGTTCTTGCCTCCAATTCAGTCTAAAACAAGCTTAACCTTTACTTTGAGCGAGTTTCTGGGTTTATATAGGGTTAGGTTAAGTTTCCAGCGATTTACACTTTGGCCCCTGAAATTTATGGCAACATACAGGTCGACCGCGGTCATTTTAATGTACTATGTTCCTCCCTTCTTCCACCGCGCCCGGCACTGCGCCCCGACCGCGGTCGCGGTGGACCGTTCCACTGTTTTTCTTCGCCTTTTCTTGCTTGTTTTCACCGGGCTCTTCTCGATTGGCCTTGTATATACATATTTGACTCCAAAACACTCTATATCCTCCTCCTAACTTGGAGTAACTCCTGCAAAGCATAAAAAACCTCAATTAGAGCATTTTGTTATCGTTTAGCATTTAAAACATCAATAAAGTATGATTAACTTAGAGATAAATAATATCTACATGGCATAATATAGGCTACTTTCAGGTCCCAACATGGTCCATGTAGGGAGGATATGAGATGGGCCTACGGATGTTAGTATCATGTAGCTTTGAACTCTTCGTCTTCCACCATATATTCAAGTATAATAAACAGACTCTTGCAGAAATATAGGTTAAGACCGCATACGATAGACCCTTGTGGTCTAGCTCTTCCTCGGACCCCGTGCATAACGGGAGCTTAGTGCATTGGTTGGCCTAAAAAAAAAATTGGGTATATAAAGTGTTGCACTATTTAATATTCTTACAGTATAATTGTAAAATGAATTTCAATATTTCTTTTTATTTAGTAAAAGTACTTTATACTTATGTACTTAACGTCATAATGATTTTTGTGCTATTTTTTCCTTTAGCAAAAGTACTTCAACTTCACATATTTGAACCTAAGACTCATTTTCTTTAGTAAAAAAAGGACTGATCAAGACTAAAAAATCTCAATTTGTCTACGAATAATTTTACTTAGCCCTTCAGAAGAATCAACAAAACATACAAAATAACTTGTAGGTGACGTTTCTAAACTTTCTGAACCATAGAAGTCTCAACTTGTAGAATTTTAGCATAACAATTTGTTAATAAAATCTTTTGTGCAAAATACTGTATACGCCATTGTTCGGGCAAGAGTTTTGAATCATAACGTGGGCCAAGAAAACGATGCACCAATTCCGGGCCGACGAAAATTAAAGTTCCTTGAAAGGAAAAATGATATTGGAAAGTTGTTCTCAACCTAATAGCCGAAAATATATATATTTATCTTTTATGTATATGTATTTATGTATGTTATATACAAGAAAATTTATAAATTTTATACGCTTTTTCAGCTACCAAATATAAATATTTTCAGCCGCAAGCAAAAAATGATCTTTGCCGTTGTTAAAATAGGTCAAATTACAATAAACAAAGTCCAAAAGATAATAATAGTTCAACCCCCTATATACGTAATGGTGAGTAACAACTCACCCTCACGAATTATATTCAAATGGGATTGCCGTTTGTAAATTTCCCTTCTTTGCTCCAACAAGATTGGTTCACATCTTTTGCATGAGCAAAGTTGTCCATAACAGAAAACTCAAAACTTTTCTCTACACCCCCTCTCCCCCACACCCCTCCTCCCTATATAATGTCGCGGTCAAGTTTATATTCTCGTATCATTTTCTTAAAAAGATATTATATCATCGTAGAAGAATCAAAGTGGTAAGGCAACGAATTTTGATCCCGCTAAATCTACTATGGCTTTTCATGCAACAACTTCACCAATTCATGTTTTAGCTTTGCTTATGCTTATTTTTGCATCTACCAAAATCCATGCTCAAGGTGAAACAGCTATAGGGCCATGTGTGGTCTCTTGTGGCAAACAAGTAGTCGCTTGTGTTGTTAAATGCACCTCAACGTCTGATAAATGCTCTCAGAATTGCGCAGTTGAAAGTATCCGTTGTATGACTTCTTGTATCAAAGAGCGCCCCGCACCACCAACGGCTATGATTTTGGACATGGGCGACAGTCGGGACGGAGCTAGCATGGAACGTACTAGCTACTTTGGTCTGAACCCTATGTATTAGTTGAAAAATCCACTGCATGTGGACATATAATAAATTTATGAACTCATAAACTTCAATCTATAATACATGAACTTCATATCCTAAATCCGTCTCTAAACGGACATATATGTATAAATATACACTCATAGGGAGTGAGTGTGTGCTAACCACTCACGGTATTTGATTCGAAATATTTCAATTAATCAAATATAAGCCTATTATGTGCAAGTTTCTTTTTCTTCATTTACAACCAATTACTCGCTCTAAATATTTGTGTTTCATTTTAGACTTTATACAAAGTCTTAACACCATTCTAGACTTTGTACAAAAGTCTTAAAATTATTTTTGACTTTATACAGAGTCTTAAAATCATTTTGAACAATAATATATCATATTCATTTAGACTTTAAACGAAGTCTCAAAATAATTCAAGACTTCACCTAAAGATTTATGCGAAGGTATACATAGACTATATATGATTATATCTGGTTACACATATACTATTCATGGTCCATGAATTATATATATATATATATATTATACATTTGACAATTATTTTTAGTTTAAACAGCTGGGTGAGACACTATTAGATTAGTTCTTCACATTTTTTATTGAGCTAAAGTAATCAGAAATCAACCAAAGTAAATTGAGATCAAGACAGAGAAAGTAATTCTCAGCAAAAGATAATTTTCTTTATGTGAATATAATAATTTCATGATCAGACTCGATATGGACCTATTGGCCAAAGAAAGAAAAAATTGAAAAATCAATTAATTATGTTTTTCCAAATAAACTTTATTTCTCCCTTTGTTTTTTTTTTTTTGTTTTGTTTTTTAAAACTTCTCTTTCCTTGTACTTTTGGTATTTATTAACGAGAAAAGCATAGCCATTTTTTCCAACCACGTCCTTGGCTGCTATTTCTCTCTTTTTGCTGGCTCTTGTAGGGGGTATTTGCACTTATACCCGTTTTTTGGGTCATGTTTTAACTTATATCTGTTTTGTAAAAAAAATTGCACGCGTACCCACTTTTCGCATAAACTTCAGGTATACGGGCCTGAAGTAACAAAGGCAATCACACAAACTTCAGCATTCTAGGAGACGGGCCTGAAGTTGTTTGTAATTGCTGAACTTAAGCATTCTACTAGCTGAAGTTTTGTTCTCTATTTGTTGTACTTAAGCTTGTTTTAGCTGAAGTTTTGTCGTAAAGCTTTTTCAAAAACTTCAGTAGGAGATGCTGAAGTTATTTAGTTCATTTGTAAAAACTTCAGCACTAAATAAGCTGAAATTTTGTCCTGGATTCATTAGTTTTGTCATAAAGTTTTTCAAAAACTTCAACAGCATTTGCTGAAGTTATTTAGTTCATTTGTAAAAACTTCAGCACTAAATAAGCTGAAATTTTGTCCTGGATTCATTAGTTTTGTCATAAAGTTTTTCAAAAACTTCAACAGCATTTGCTGAAGTTATTTAGTTCATTTGTAAAAACTTCAGCACGAAATAAGCTGAAGTTTTGTCCTGGATTCATTAGTTTTGTCATAAAGCTTTTTCAAAAATTTCAGCGGAAGATGCTGAAGTTATTTAGTTTTTTTGTAAAAACTTCAGCGCTAAATAATCTGAAGTTTAGTTTTGTCATAAAACTTTTTCAAAAACTTCAGCAGAAGATGCTGAAATTTTGCGCAGTAGCCGGAAGAAGAAGCGCCTGAAGTTGTAAAACTTAGGGTATAAGTTAAATAATTTTAAAAATATGGGTACAGGTTAAATGGGGGCGACCAAATAGAGCGCCCCATGCAATTTTTTCCTCGTGTAGTCTCCTTCTCAGCCCAAAGTTCTTTTTTGTCCGTCATTTCACCACAAAAACAGAAAAGGAGCAAAGACTAAGGGTGTGTTTGGTATAACGGAAAATGTTTTCCGTGGAAAAAGTTTTTCAAGAAAATATTTTCTTCGAAAAATTAGTAATCTTATTCATTTTTCGGTGTTTGGTACGCAAATTAACTTCTCAAGAGTATTCATAAATAATTTAGATACAATAAACATGAAGCCATAAACTTTCGAACCAACAACCTTCCGAATCCACAAATTTCATAAACTTCCGAACTGCTAAACTTTCGAAACCACGAACTTTCGAAACCGTAAACTTTATAATTTCTAAACCTGTAAAATTTTAAACACATAAACCTTCGAACACATAAATTTGGAACTTAGTTAAATTTCGAACCCGCAAATCGAAAGAAGAAAAAACTAAAATTGAAAATATTTAAAAAATATTTTTTTTTCCTGAGGGAGGGCAGGGGTGTGTGCAGAAAAACGAAAAAATAAAAATTACAAAAACAAAAGTAAAAAAAATAATCGTGCGGGGGTTGGAGGGATGGGTGGTGCGGAAAAACAAACAAACAGGAATTTAAAATTATTACCAAAAAGAAAATTGTGCGAGGGGAGGGGGGCAGCGAGGTGGGTGGTGCAGAAAAATGAAATAACCAAAAAAG
>ML475596.1:15501-39221 GCA_005239535.1 Nicotiana rustica | reverse complement strand
AATTTTTACCGTTGGGCCCGCTTGGCCCGGCCCAGGCCCGCCTGCCGGGCCCGGGCTCACGGGTCCAACACTTAGAACCGGCCCCCACGGGCTTAAAGCCCCCCAAGCCCGGACCCCCCACGGGCTGACCCGTTTAGCCCGCTATCCCGTATAGCCCGCGGGCCCGGCCCACCTGCCATCCTTAAACCCGGTTGGCTGCACTAACTGAAGAACCTCTCCACTCCAGCCTAGGCGACTCGGGCATGGCTAAAGTAACTGTTTTGGCATGGCGATCAAGCACGACATGATAAGGAGATAGCCAATCCATGCCTAGAATAACCTCAAAATCAACCATGTCGAGCAATAAAAGGTCAGCTCTGGTCTCGAACCCACAGAAGGTGATCACACAAGACCGATACACCCGGTCTACCACCACCGAATCGCCCACAGGAGTGGACACATATATAGGAGATCCCAAGGACTCACGAGAAATATCCAGAAAAGGAGCAAATATGGTTGAAACATATGAATAAGTGGATCATGGATCAAACAATACTGAAGCCTCTCTACCACATACTGAGATAATACCTGTGATCACGGCGTCTGAGGCCACTGCATCCGATCTGGCCGGAATAGCATAGAACCTGGCTGGAGCACCTGAAGACTGAGCCCCCACCGGAGTGAACAGGAGTTGCCTGACCTCCCCCTGACTGGCCTCCACCTCTAGGACGACCCCTGCCGACCTGTCCTCCACCTCTAGGTGGCCGGACCGCTGGTTCTAAACTCATAGGTTGATAACCCTGTTGCACTATCTTGCCCCGAAACCTGGGACAAGCCCTCCTCACATGGACCAGATCCCCGCACTCGTAACATCTCACAGGTGACATATCTTGTTATCCCGAAGAAGAAGAATCCTGAATGGCCGGAGAGCGATGTGAACCCTCAGGCATAGCACTGAAAAAGGAACTGGAGGATCTCTGGCGACTGGAGTAACCACTAGGAGAACTCTGAATAGCTGGAGGACGGTAAGAGCTCTCTGGCATGGCACTGAACTGGGGCCTAACCGGAACACCTCAAAGAGGTGGTGGAGGTGCTGAATAAGAAGGCATGTTGGGCTGACCAACCCCAAAGCGACCTCTGCTCCTAGCTGGGGCATCCTTGAAATCTCCTGAGAACCTAGCCCTCTTATCCTGCTGACCCAACTCCCTGCTCCTCGACCGAAGCCCTCGATCCTGCGAGCAATCTCCACTACGAGCTGATAAGGAGTACCCATCTCCACCTCTCGAGCCATGGTGGATATAATACTTGGATGCAACCCTGCTATAAACCTCTGCACTCTCTCAGCATCGGTGGGTAATATCATAAGTTCATGGCGTGACAGCTCTGAAAATCTAGCCTCATAATCCGTCACGGACATCTGCCCCTGCTCTAACCACTCAAACTGACCCCGTAGCTCCTCCCTCTCAGAGGGTGGAATCTATATATGTCCAAGAACATCTGTGTGAACTGCTCCCAAGTGACAGTAGGAGAATCTTCTAGCCTGCTGAGAATATAAGACTGCCACCACCTGCGAGCACTCCCCTCTAACTGGAATGTGGTGAAATCCACTCCATGGGACGCTAGGATCCCATGTTGTGCAGTCTATCCCTGCACCTATCAGTGAAGTCCTGGGAATCCTCACCTCGCTCACCCCCGAAGACTGGAGGGCGCAATCGAGTCCATCTGTCTAACATCTTCTGCTGATTGACATCCGCAGCTGGTCTGGGCTCCGGTGCTGCTACTACAGGCTGGGTACCACCCATGGGCAATGTACCTGGGGTGTGATGTGCTACAACTGCCTGTCCTACGGCCTGGGCGGTAGGGGTCTGGACTCCCCCTCCCGCCTGTGAAGTGGAAGGATCTACTGGAAATAAACCAGCCTGGGACATGGTGTCCATGAATCTCATCATACGACCCATAGCCTCCTGGAAGCCTGGCGCTGTCATGAAGTCCGCTGGAGCAGGATCTACTGGAGGCACCTCGTCCTGCTCCTCTAAGATGGGATCCTCCAGTGGTGCAATTGGAATAGCTCTGGGACGCCCTCATCCCCTACCTCGGGCCGGTGCCCTTCCCCTGCCTCTACCACAACCTCGGGCGGCGGGGATTGCGGCATCTCCCGGATTAGGAACATCGGATGCACGTTTCCTCACCATCTGTGAGAGAATAGAAGAATGAGTTTAAGTACATCACCGATTGCACGATAGAATATAAATAAAGAAAGTTTTCCTAACACTGTGTAGCCTCCTGAAGATAAGTACAGACGTCTCTGTACCGATCCGCAAGACTCTACTGGCTCTGCCCATGACTCGTGAGACTTACGTGAACCTAGTGCTCTGATACCATGTTGTCACGACCCAAAATCCAACACAGGTCGTGATGGCGCCCAACACCGGAGTCAGGCAAGCCAACAGTTATTTACTAGTGAGATTATCCTTATTTAACATACCAACCCCACGTATTCTCAAAGTTTTAAGCTTAGATCATTTAAATAAAAGCGGAAACATTAACCAACTTAAGTAAATACAACCACAATGATCATGATTCAATATATATATAGTCCCAAAATAAAGAGTCTACTATGTGCGTGCCAGGAACTAGTGTCACAAGTCAACAGGCGAACTAGTAGAATATACAAAAGATGATACAAAATGTACTGTTGTCTGAGAGGAGTAGACAGAAATAAACAAAAAATAACTCCATAGCACTGCTGAGAATCGCCAAATGAGGCAGCTTACCGTGGAATCAGGTCCAGAATATATGTCAAGCTCCGGTCGGATTACCAGAAACCCCAGCCTCAGAACCTGTACAATTAAGTACAGAAGTGCAGCATGAGTACATAAATATATATGTACCCAGTGAGTATCCCGCCTAACCTCGAAGAGGTATTAACGAGAGGTCGACATGACACTCACTAAGGTCCAATAGTAATAATACAAAATAGGATATAACAAAATGCAGTAGACATGTGAGACAGTAGGCAGCAGATACCTATCAAATACAGAAATCCAGGAAACTACTGAAAATAAGCAACAATGTACACTTTCCTTTTTCCCCCAAATATCTGTCAAGTCAATATCAATGGAAACAGTACCAAATAGCCAATCGCACACAAGGGTAAGACAACCGGCCGGCGTCATAAGGAAATATCTAGACACTGAATAGACGTAAAGCTTCCCCCGCTCGCGAATCATACATGCGACTCGAGTGCTGACACATTTATATACAATTTCCATAAAGCTTCCCTCGATCGTGAATCATACCTGCGATTCAAATGCTGACACACTTATATACAATTACCATAAAGCTTCCCTCGATCGCGAATCATACCTGCGATTCGAGTGCTGACACACTTATACCGATTTATCATAAAGCTTCCCTCGATCACGAATCATACCTGCGATTCGAGTGCTGACTCTCATACGTACATATATGTATATATATATATATACCGAAATATCAATAAATCAGTAGGGGCTATACCTGTAACAGGGATTAATCAACTAGGAGTTCAAGTGCAACTTTCCACATTTCCATATCAATTCAAAAGCAATAGGCAGCTCAAAGAACACCCAAAGATATATATAAGGCATATAGAGACATGCTTGTCATCCCTAAAACTACCCGACATAGCATAATAGTCGCTACGTATGGACTCTAATCACTCAGTATGCACGTAGCCCCAAGAACAATTACACACAGCATATATAACGCCTATGGGGACAATTCCCTCTCACAAGGTTAGAAAGGAGACTCACCTCGTGTCGAATCTACCCCGCGGACCAAGGATGCGCCCGAACTCCGAACTCTACACCCGAGGACTCGCAACTAGCCAAATATGGTACAATGACACCAATGCATGCTCAAAGTAGGGAAATTATCCTATTTATTCAATAATTCAACATTCTTGAAGAATTCCCAAAATCCAAACCTGGGCCCGCACGCTCGAATTCTGAAAACTCACGGAGGAATCGCTCACCCGAAGCCTAAGGATCGTTAATATATGATTTCTACTTGAATTTATAGCAATAATGGGTAATTCACCAATTTTTCAAGAACCCTAAATTATTACCCAATTCTTGACTTTTCAATGATTTAGTAGTTAATTTAGCTAGAACATCATGAATTAAACTAGTGTTGAAGTGGAATTAACTCACCTTGACAGTAGTTAGGTCGTGGTGTGCTCTCCCCAAACTCACAAGACTCTAATGGTGGAGGAAAATGAATGAATGGGGTGAAATCCCGAGTTTCAAAGAATATATACTGCCTGGCCTACAGGGATTCCGCACCTGCGGCTCGGGGACCGCACCTGCGGTCTCGCGCCTACGAGCTGGGCCTCGCACTTGCGGAACTGGACGGGAAGGGCTGGGTTTGCACCTACGGAGGTATGGCCGCACCAGCGATTCCGCTCCTGCGGACTCTTGTCCGCACCTGCGAGAAACGGGGACCTCACCTGGGGTCGCACCTGTGATGCTTAGGACCGCAGGATGCTTAGGACCGCAGGAGCGGTCCCGCACCTGCGACTGGGCAACCGCACCAGCGGTCACACCAGATCAGGTGCACCAGCAGCTATTTTAGCTGGTTTTTAGCCCCATTGGGTACCTGGTAGGCCCCTGGGCCCACCCGATCCCTCGTCCAAATATACCAACAAGTTCCAAATCATAATACGAACTCGCTCGAGCCTTCGGAACACCCAAAACAATGCTAAAACTCAAAATCACACCTCAATATCTCAAGAACCAAACTTAGGAACTTTAAGTTTTCTAGACTTCGCGAACAACGCGCCGAACCGACCCATACTACTCGGAATGACATCAAATTTTGCAGGCAAGCCATAAATGACATAACAAAACTATTCCCGGTCTCGGAATTCCATTCGGACCTCGATAACACAAAAACACGTCCAAAACCACAATAGGAACTTCTTATTTCAATATTGGGCGCCGAAACGCTCCCGGGTCATCAGAAACCCATTCTGAACATACGCCCAGGTCCAAAATCATCACACGAAGCTACCGAAACCGAAAAAACTCGATTCCAAGGTCGTTTATCCAAAATGTTGACCGAAGTCAAACCTGGCCTTAAAGGCCAACCTTAAGGAACCAATTATTCCTGTAGCACTCTAAACACCTCTGAATCCCGGACCACCAGTTCCCGCAAGTCATAAATCATAAAAAGCCGCTATGGGAAGTTTCATTTAGGGGGAACGGGGTCCGATAATACAAAATGACCGGTCGGGTCGTTACATGACCGGACTCATTGTCAACATGTAGGGGTGCTGATTGAGAGTTTGATATTCTGTGTTTTTACCTGAAATTAGAGACATTTCAAAGAGCAAGTTTAAATTAGTAGTGTGTATGTGTGTGTGTTATGGATATTTGTATCAAATAAACACTATTATCCTTATCCCCACGGTGGGCGCCAAACTTTTTACCCTCAAAATTGGATAACAAATTAATGTGTAAGTGAGTTTAAGAATATGTGGATTGACTTGACACAGAATGATAATTAAGTTGCAATTGAAATAAACAATGATACAGTAAATGCAAACCACACGAATTAAACAGTCTCAACCTTGGAAGGTTAATCACCCGCGAGCCGGATGCACTTTGATCGGTGTCAAGATACAAAAGATCAAGAACTTAACGTGAGAAATAATAATGTATTGTTTTGGAATACGTGTTACAATGTGTTAAATAAATTATCAGACCCCCTTTTATACTGTAGAGGAGTCCTACTTTAGGTAAAATTCTATAAAAGGTAAAAATCTCTTGATTTGTTGATTGCCGGTTCTTTGTTGATACGTGCCGAGATTCCCGCCGTAATATCCGACCGGTCACGGATATTTCGGTCTTCTATTGGTTATGCTATAAATGTTTCTACGAACTTTTTTGGAGCTAGGGTCGATTCCGGGACCACGGACACAATGTTCTCGAAGGCAGGCATTCTGACCCTGGGTTCTAGCCCGGTGGGACTTAGGGTCGATTTTCAGTCCTGTATTTCCATGTTCTGAGCCTGACCTTTCATGTCGTAGGAGAACTAGATTTCGATCGTATACAAAAGTTAAGTAAAATTAACTCTCAAACGGATGGAGTAATTCTTATTGGGGCATAGCCTTTGTATTAAACTCCGTAGAAATGTGCACTAGATTGATGGAACGAAATGGAGCGATCTTACATACACCAGAATATATCCAAAAAGGTTCGTAGTTAATATTTGTATTAATTAACAGAGTTCAAAATTAATAGTTTGTCCATGCTTTATCTGGTCACAAGTATATTTTTTTGGTCAAAAGTGCTACTTTTTTCAAAGTTAAAGTGTTTGGCCAAGGTTTTAGAAGGAAAAAAATGCTTTTTAGTAGAAGCAAAAAGTATTTTTAAGAAGAATTTTTTAAAAACACTTTTGAGAAAAATACTCTTAAAATCACTTTTTAAAATATTGGTCAAACATTAATTATTGCTTAAAAGCATTTTCCAAATTAATTTGCCAAACACAAGCTTCTTCTCACCAAAAGTACTTACTAAAAAGCACTTCCGAGAAAAACACTTCTAAAAATAAGCGGATTTTAGAATATTCACAAACAAGATATAAGTGGTAGTGGTTGTTGGTACCTCTCACATGTAGTCATAATTTTCGGGTAAACATGAGAAATATCCATATTTGCAACTGGTAATTGAAAAATAGCCATAGTTTTAAAAGTAATTAAAATTTAACCACTTTTCATGCAAAGATAAAATCTAAACAAAACACTCTTAACAATCCAGAAATATTCTAGCATAATATGTTGGAGTTCGTATGTATGAGCTTCCGCATAATATGCTGGAATTTTATAATGTGTTGGAGTTCCATCATAATATGCTTGAAGTTTATATGCAGAATCTTTATAATCCTGCATATTGTGCTGGAACTTTCTGTGTGCTGTCGTTCCAACATAATATGCTGGAAGTTTATATGCAGGAGCTTCAAATCCCGCATACTATGCTGGAACTTTTCGTGTTTGTCAGAACTTCAAAAGTTAAAGAATCAACACAGGGAACAGATGGTCTTAGGTTCTCCTGGTGATAGTACCAAGTCAACACAGCTGAAAAGTGACTGACTACACTGCACACGCAAACAGTACAACACAGTGCAACAGTCACTTCCACTGGGAAGGACCTTGTACCACAAGTTGCTTACATCATTCAAGTGATGTCATCAATGTTATATTAACATGAAACCAATAACAAAACATCACTTAAACACCAGAGAATTTCCTCAAGAACTCCAAGTGATAGATTATCAAGAAAAACGATTCTCCAGTGCATCAAGAACAAAGTACGACACTGCTACGGATCAGTTTCCATATCAAGTCTTTGTATGTCCTTAGTAGAGTTGTGACTTTGTAATAGTTCTTCAATTGTAATTCCTACTTATCTTGTCTAGAAGCATTGATTAGGAAACTATTGTAAATCATAAACTTCAGTGTTTGTGTCTTGGCTAGAGTTAGTCATGTTGTGAAGTCTTTGGAATAGGGGTATTACAAAGTGGCTGTAATAGGTGTGTTACAAGTTAGTAAGGATTAAGTAGTTAATTCCTAGGTTACATAGGTTGTAATCTGAAAATTGCTCAATAGTGAAGTTGAAATCCTACAAGTGTAGGTCGTGGTTTTTAATCCCGTTGAGATGGGAATTTTCCACGTAAAAGCTCTCAGTGTTATTTACATTCTGTTGTATGTGTGTAATCAGCGGAAACTAATAGAGAACCTGGTCTCTATATAGTTTGGTGTACCCTCGAATTTTATCTATTGGTATCAGAGAGGGTTCTTTCTATTAGGATAACACCTAGAAAGGATCCTCGTGGATGCTCCACCAAACTTTGAAGAAGGCCAGTCTACTTAAAAGCCACCTAGGTTCAATGGTCAGTAGTATGGGTGGTGGAAGACTAGGATGCACGACTACATCGTGGATGAAGATTCTGAGCTATGCGATGTCATTTAGGACGGACCCTTTGTCCCTACCAACAATCTTGGATATCCAGTTGTAGCCATTCCCAAGATGAGGAAGGAATTTAATGATGCTAATCGAAAGGCCATACAAAAGAATTTTCGTGCAAAGAAATCGTGTGTGTGGAATAGGTCCTGATGAATACTACAGGATATCGGCATGTCAATCAGCAAAAGAAATCTGGGAAGCTTTGCAGACAGATCACGAGGGAACAACACAGGTGAAGCAATCCAAAATCAACATGCTCACCACTGAATATGAGCTCTTCAGGATGAAGGATGATGAATCCATCCAAGATATGCAAATTCGATTCACCTCCATCATAAATGAGCTTCACTCTCTTGGTGAAATCATTCCTAGAAACAAGCTCATCACAAAAATCCTTAGTGTACTCCCGAGTTCTTGGTAAAGCAAAGTAAATTCCATCACTGAGGCGAAGGATTTGCAAACACTGATCATAGATGAGATTGTTGGAAACTTGAGATGAAGAAGAAAAAGGGCAGTGAAAGAAGAGAGCCCAAAAGAGAAAAAAACCCGGTCCTTAAGACAGACAACAATGATTCAAGTGGTGAAGACGGTAATATGGCATACCTGACAAGAAGATTTCAGAAAATGGTTCGAGGGAATGGAGGTATTCCAAAAAGGGGCAGTTCTAGCAAGCCAAAAATTATGACCTTTGTCATAAATTTGGAAAGCCAGGACACTTCATCAAGGACTGTCCTCTCCTAAAGCAAGATTAATTCAAGCACAAATCAGACAAAGAATCCAAGAGGAACCCGGTTCCTGATAAATGTTTCAAGAGAAAGAATGTCGCTGACAATGTTGTGAAGCAAGATCTTGCTGCATGAGAAGACTCCTCCAGCGAGTCTGAAGAAGAAAATGATCATGTTGATAGTTCAATGATGGCAGTGAAAAGTGAAGCAACTGAGTATGACTCAATTTTTCTTTGATGGCCCAATCTGATGACGATGATGATGAGGTAAATTTTTTGGATGTTCAGAGAAATCTGAAATCTTACTCTCCTAAAAAGCTCGTGTCTTTAGCAAATATGTTAATTGATGCTTACCATAGTCTTATAAATGATAAAGATGCTTTAACTATGGAACTAGGAGAAGATGAAAAAATTAGAGATGACCTAGTAGTCGTTGTAGTTGATTTGAAGGAAACAATACAGAACGTGAAAAATGAAAAGGATGCATTAGATGGGAAAATTGCAAATATAGAACATGAAAGAGATGATCTAATGATTTTTGTGGTAGACTTAAAGGAAACCATTGAGTGTGTAAGTAAAGAAAAAGAAGCCTTAACTGAGAGAGTTGCTAACATTGAGCAAGAGAGAGAGATGACCTAGTAATGGTGGTAGTAGACTTGAAGGAAACAATTGAGGAAACTTAAAATGGAGAGTAGGCCTGGAAACTCTGAAAAGGGAAAGGAAGTTGCGAGTGAGGCACACATGAAGCTTGAAAATGAGTTAAATTTAGTGAAGACAAGTCTGTGTGCTGAGCTTGAGAAAAACAAACAACTTCAGGAAGAACTAGGAAGAGTGATCTTGAAAAATCTCTTAAGTGGACCTAGTCCTCTGATGCTATTACTGCCATGTATGTTAACAATGGGGGGAACAGGTAGGGAATTGGGTTTCAAAGGGAGAAGACTCCCTACAACCCTCATAGAAAGTATGTTACATTACCCGACAATTGGCTGTGTACCCACTGTGGTAACAATGGGCACCTCAAGGAAAATTGCAAGGCCAGGGTTCAGCCTCATCAGAAAAATAAAGTCTTTGCTGAGAGAGTAACTACTTCTAGAGGACCTGGTCCTTCACATAAAAAAAACATATTGCATGCTTGGACTAAAAGAGCAGTCATTCATCCCTTTCCTCATTGCAAGGGACTCAAACTTGTTTGGGTTCCTAAATATAACCCTTGATTTCCTCGTGTAGGGAGCAGTGAATGGGAACAGCCAACAATGGTACATGGACAGAGGTTGCTCAAAGCACATGACTGGAAGTATTATCGATTTCCTTTCACTGAAATCCCTGCAAAGAGGGAGTGTATGATCGACTCCAACCCTGTACCACTATATAATGGCGATGAGGGGTCGATGTAGCTTTTACCTGAAAGGTCGGGATCGATATCCATAGGGAGTTATAATTGGTTGGGAATTGGGTTCCTATCCAGTCTAGCTATGTGCATTGTCTTTAATTACACTTCTGATCATGAGTGGATTTTGATTCTATTCTAATTTACTATTATTGATTGCTGAAAATAAACTAAGTGCAATATTTTTGTAAGGGTTTTCTCAATTGGTAAAAAGCACTAGGGAAGTGACATACACCTAGGCGAGTATCTAATGGGATCTAGAATTTAGGACAGACTTGTTGTATCTGGGTTCGTGATATAACCTCACACTCAATTACTCACTCTATATATCTCTGTAGTTTGAGTGACTTTGCCCGAATTGGCTTTCTCAAGCCTAATTGGGTGTTCAAACATTGCAAGCGAAATTGGCTCAAGTCGGGTATTACTATCTCTAGGTTTAACCCTTTAATTGGGGCTATCAATCTCTTGAATTCACCCCAATTCCTTGTTTGCCTATTTTACCTAGACTTGAGCCCTTTTCTCAAGAAGAACCCTAGTCAAAAAGGCACAAATCAGTGTTTGCAACCACCAATTCAACAGATAAAGCATGAAACAAGCTAAATATTCACTAACCCATATACAAATAAGTCCTAAAATTGAAGATCCATTAAATACCCATACTAGGGTTGGGTCACAACCCTAGCTAATGGGTCTAGCTACTCATAATTGAGGAAGAAATCAAAGATGGAGATGAGATATAAGCCATAAATGTTAATTACAAGAATAAAATCTAACGTTATAAGCTCCTAATACAAAAGATCACCTAAAAATGTGAAAAAGATCTATTTATACACAACTAAAATTACTGGACAAAAATGCCCTTGCAGAGGTTCCGTTGTCATCGAAATAATAGGCGCCTCAGTGAATGGACTTTCACGGCCACGCAATAACGAGCGCAGACCGCGTTTCTTCAGATTTGGACTTGGCCTGGGCCGGATTTCGTGGACAACGTAAAAGATACCACGTCCGCGTGATCTTTATTCGTGGCCGCGTAAAATTCGCGGACCGCGTTCCTTCATTTTGGCTCAGTTACAGACTCTCTGAACATTGATTTCGCTCCAGCAGACTTCTTACCGCCTCAGCATTGATGTGGCTTCGCGGCCGCGTAAAATGGACGCTGACCGCGTTTTATGCTTGGCCCAATTTGTTAGTTCTCTGATTCTCAACTTCCCGCTCTCAGCAAAATTTCCTCCGCGACCGTGCCAATGGTTTCACGGCCGCGCTTTTGTGACGTGGTCAGCGGTCCAAACTAAGTCCAATCTCATCTCTCTGAACCTCAAGTTCGCGGCAGCACTTTATAATTCTCCTCAGCGGAGGAAATTGCATTGTAGCATAATAATGGTGCTGACATCGCTCCAGTAAAGTTTAGGACTTGTGCAAGTTTGGCTCCTTTATGAGTTCGTTTTGGCTTCTTTGCCTCATTTTAACCAACACCTGCAAGTAAGCACCTTGAGTTAGTTTTCGGGACTACCTTAACGCATTTTTGACCCAAAACCCAAGCAAAAGAGAGTAAATAGTAGGTTAAAATCCCTAGTTATCAGTGTATCCTTTGGAAATGGCAAAAATGGATACATTCTAGGAGTTGGAAGGATTGAGAAGTCACTCACCCACTCAGTTGAGAACATGTACTATGTCAATAGCCTGAAGTGCAGTCTCTTGAGTGTTTCTCAGGTATGTGACAAGGGAAATAAAGTGGAATTCTTGTCCAAGATATGCACAGTCACAAATCTTGTGACTGGTGAGGTGGTGCTTGTGGCCAAAAGATACAAGAATATTTATGTTGTTGATTTTGAGTCCCTGCAAAGTGGTGATCTAAGATGTTTGAGAGTTGATGACGATGTTGAACTATGGCATAGAAGGCTGGGGCATGGAAGCTTTTCACTACTGAACAAATTGGTCCAGAAGGACCTGGTTCGTGGTCTGCCCAAGTCGAGCTTCAAGGAACACAAAGTGTGCGATGCTTGTGCAAAAGGAAAGCATGTATGATCTTCATTCAAGCCCAAAAAAGAATTCGGCGCCTCAAGGCTACTTGATCTTCTTCATATGGATCTATGTGGACCAATGAGGGTGTCAAGAAGAGGAGGAAAAAGATATATCTTTGTGATAGTGGATGACTACTCCAGGTTCACTTGGACTTCGTTCCTCATAACCAAGGATGAGACTTTTCAAGTATTTGTGGCCTTTGTCAAGAAGATCCAAGTGAAGATGGGAACAAACATGGCTTGCTTCACATCAGATCATGGGACAGAGTTTTGATAGTTCTAGATTCGATGAATTCTGTATTAAAAATGGCATTATTCACAACTTGTCTGCTCCAAGAACACCACAGCAAAATGGAGTCATGAAAAGGAAAAACAAGACTCTTGAAGATATGGCGCGGACAATGTTAATTGATAGTGGGATTGCAAAAAATTTCTGGGTAGAAGTTGTCAGTACTGCTTGCTATTTGGTGAACAGGTGCATGATCAGGTCCCTTCTAAACAAAACACCTTATGAGTTGTTGAATGGAAGGAAGCCTAAGCTGACTCATTTGAGGATATTTGGCTGCAAATGTTATGTTCTCAACAATGGCAAGGATCAGCTTGGAATATTTGATGCCAAAAGTGATGAAGGAATCTTCCTGGGTTACTCGCCTCAAAGTAAAGCTTATAAAATTGTAAAACAAAAGAACCCAGTGTGTTGAGGAGAGTGTACATGTTATCTTTGATGAGTCTCACCTCTCTTATGAGAAGGACAGGAATGCTGATCAAGATGGAGAACCCTTATTGGTTCCAGGTCAAGTTATTGACATGGCAAATGGGAAGGCATACATGATGAGTGATGTCAAGGAATCCAGTGAAGACAATACAACTACTTCTCCATCCATTAGAGAGGAACCTGGTCCCACGATCGCAACAACTGAAGCTGAAAATAGAGTTGTTGATGCAGTCCAAGGTACTCCACTTGCTGAAGAAATAAGCGGCCAAGAAACTCATTCAAAAATACCTGGTTCCTCTACAAATGAGATTCAAGTACCAAAATTGGAAGCACAAAAGCTCACATCCTCTTGACAATATAATCACCCCTCTTAATTCAGGAGTTCAAACCAGATCAAAAGCAAGAAATTCACTTGCCTTTTCAGCCTTTCTTTCCCAAATAGAACCCAAAAATATCAAGGAAGCACTGAAAGATGCAGACTGGATCACAGTCATGCAGGAGGAGCTGCATCAATTTGAGAGAAACAAGGTATGACACCTGGTTCCTAGACCTGCAGATCGCACCATCATAGAGACCAAGTGGGTATTCAGGAACAAACTTGATGAGTTTGGGAATACAACAAGAAACAAGGCAGGGCTTGTAGTTCAAGGCTACAATCAAGAAGAAGGAATTGATTATGCTGAGACATTTTCTCCAAATGCTTGAATGGAGGCTATCAGAACTCTTGTTGCCTTTGCATCTCATATGGAATTCACACTGTTCCAAATGGATGTCAAAAGTGCATTTCTGAATGGCTTCCTCAAAGAAGAAATTTATGTCAAGCAGCCTCATGGATTTGAGTGTCACGAGCATCCTGAGCATGTGTTCAAGCTGGACAAGGCATTGTATGGGTTAAAGAAGGCTCCCCGAGCTTGGTATGAAAGGTTTTCAAAGTTTCTTTTATAAAATGGTTTTACAAGAGGAAAAATTGACAACACTCTTTTTATGAAGAAACGAGGGAGGATCCTGCTCATCGTTCAAGTATATGTTGATGATATCATTTTCGGAGCCACAGTTAACTCTCTTTGTGAAGAGTTTGCAAAACTCATAGGGAGTGAGTTTGAGATGAGCATGATGGGAAAATTGAATTTCTTCTTAGGACTTCAAGTGAAGCTATCCACAAAGGGAACATTGATAAGCCAGCAGAAGTACATCAAGGAGCTGCTGAAAAGATTTGACATAAAAGCATCAAAAGTTATTGACACTCCCATTGCCACAGCTACACGTCTGGACATGGATAAACTCGGTTATCCTGTAAATCAAACCATGTATAGAGGCATCATTGGATCACTCCTATATCTCGCTGCAAGCAGACCAGACATTGTGTTCAACGTGGGTCTCTGTGCAAAGTTCCAGTCAAATCCAAAAGAATCTCATCTGAAGGCTGCTAAAAGAATTTTGAGATATCTTAAAGGAACACACGACTTGGTTCTCTACTATCCTTCAGGTGATAATTTTGATCTCATTGGGTATGCTGATGCTGATTATGAAGGTTATCTGGTGGACAGGAAAAGCACGTCTGGAATGGCACATTTCTTGGGTTCCTGTCTTATCTCATGGGGAATAAGGAAGCAAAAATCGGTGGCAATCTCAACAACTGAAGCAGAATATGTAGCAGTCGCTTCTTGCTGTGCTCAATTGCTTTGGATCAAGCAGCAATTGGAAGACTTTGGGGTGTACACTGATTGTGTATCTCTCTTGTGTGACAATACAAGTGCACTCAACATGGCCAATAATCCAGTCCAACGCAAGAGGACCAAGAAAATCGATGTACGTCATCACTTCCTCAGGGACAATGTTGAAAAAGGGATCATTTGTATGAAGTTTTGTAGCACTGATGATCAAATTGCAGACATCTTCACCAAAGCCCCGAGCAAAGACCATTTTGAGAGAAATAGCCTGCCATTGGGGTTGATAAGACAGTGAAAGAGAGTGGTGACAAGTTTGATGATGAAGAAGTGGAAAAATATGGTGAATATGTGCATGACAAGTCAGTGGAGAAGGGAAAGGCCATATGCAAGTCAGTGAAAAGGAAGTTGGATGATGATGAGGAACCTGGTTCCTCCAAGAAAGCAAAAGTTGGTGAGTGTCTGAGTTCTGAAGGAGAAGTTGAGGTATCAGAAATTGTTGTGGGGTCGCACGTTTTCCCTTGAGATTATGGAGCTTGTTGGGATGAGGCAGCTGTTAAAAATCTGTGAGTTCCAGCAGTGGAAACATTTGTTCACAGTCGATGTACCAAAGGTATATGAGGAGTAGGTGCGGAGCTTTTATGCAGACCTCTTCGCAGTTGAAGATGATCATATTTATGCATTGGTAAATGGAGTGGACATAGTGATGAACTCTGCTGTGTTGGGAAAAATTCTGGAAGTTCCTGCTGGGATTGTCATCTGTTCAGGGTGCCTGTGCGTCAAATTTCAAAAATACCATTGTCAAGGAAAGGGCAATTCAGCAGGGGGAATGGGCGCATAAAAAGGCACTCCTTCCAGTTTATCAGTTTATTTTTGAGATGGTTAACAAGGTGTTGCTTCCACGTGTAGAGAGGAGATCTATCACATCCAAAGCTGACCTAGTCCTTATGGAAGCCCTGGATCGTTTTACCACCATCAATCTACCTGGAATCATGATTGAGCACATGCAAAAGGTGGCATATTTTAAGGATGGTAACCATGGGTTACCTTATGGGTTCCTCCTCATAAAGGTTTTCAAGTTCTTTAAGATACCTCTAGGACAGGCCAAAGCGGGGACCAAGAAGCAGACCTTCTCCAAGACCACCCTTGAGGAGTAGTATGAATGCATTGACAAGGTCGGAGGAGTTGGAAGAACCTCTACTATCTCTCAACTGATTAATGCCCAGAATAGTGCCACATAGGAGATAAGGAAGTTGAAGTCTAGGAACGCCATTTTGGAGACTCAGCTCAGTCAGATACAAGGGGCACCAGGTTCTAGCAGTTCTCCCAACTCAGAGGTTGCCCCGCTGACAAAGGAAAATGCTGAGCTCAGGAAACAGGTTGAGGACCTGAAGGAGAAACTGCTCAATGAGCAAATGTCCGCAAATGCTTGGATGGATCTTGTCCTCAAAACCCTTGCCACCTCCTCAAAGCCCTCTTCCTCCAGTGCCCCTTAAGAAATGTCCCCTAAGTGTCCAGTTTCCAGTGTCTATCTTTTAAGTCTGTTTTGATGATGTTTTGTTTCTGGTACTTGTTTTTGTTCTTTTTTTGGAATTGTGGATGGTAACCATGATTCTGCTCCCGCCTGTAACAATCCGAATTTGGTTAATGCAAGTCTTTCCCTTTTATTGTTTATGTTATTTCTCTTTTGACTCTGTTTTCTATCATGTTGTGTGCATACAAGTGGTATGAGTTAACTATGCTAGACTTCTTTATGTTTTTTACTTGGTTTGTGCTTTTTATGATGCCAAAAGGGAGAAGATTTTGCATAATTGAATAATGACGTGCACTGATTAAGTGGGAAATACATATTCAGAGGGAACTCACTGAGGTACCTGGTGCACTATCTGGTTTTTGTGGTTCTTTGTAGTATTTTCAATTATAATTTTGTCATCATCAAAAATGGAGAAATTGATAGGTTATAAATACCTTTGTTTTATGTTTTGATGATTAAACAAACTTAATGTCAAGAACCAGATAAGGAACCTGATTCGCTTTTGGTACACATTCCCAAGCGCATGAAAACAACCTGACTCAAGCTGGAGATGGTTGTCAGAACTTCAGAAGTTAAAGAATCAACACAGGGAACAGATGGTCTTAGGTTCCCCTAGTGATTGTACCAAATCAACTCACCACAGCTGGAAAGTGATTGACTGCACTGCACACGCAAACAGTACAGCACAGTGCATTAGTCACTTCCATTGGGAAGGACCTTGTATCATAAGTTTCTTACATCATTCAAGTGATGTCATCAATGTTATATTAACATTAAACCAATAACAAAACATAAACACCAGAGAATTTACTCAAGCACTCACAGTGATTGATTATCAAGAAAAATGATTCTCCAGTGCATAAAGAACAAAGTACGACGCTGCTACGGACCAGTTCTTATATCAAGTATTTGTATGTCCTTAGTAGAGTTGTGACTTTGTAATAGTTCTTTAATTGTAACTACTACTTAGCTTGTCTAGAAGCATTGATTAGGAAACTATTGTAAATCATAAACTTCAGTGTTTGTGTCTTGGCTAGAGTTAGTCATGTTGTGAAGTCTTTGTAAAATAGGGGTATTACAAAGTGGCTTGTAATAGGTGCGTTACAAGTTAGTGAGGGATTAAGTAGCTAATTCATAGGTTACATAGGTTGTAATCTGAAAGTTGCTCAGTAGTGAAGTTGAAATCTTACAAGTGTAGGTCGTGGTTTTTAATCCCATTGAGCTGGGAATTTTCCAAGTAAAAGCTCTCGGTGTTATTTACATTCTGTTGTGTGTGTGTAATCTGTGAAAACTAATAGAGAACCTGGTCTCTATATAGTTTGGTGAACTCTCGAAATTTATCCATTTTTTTTTGTATGGAGTATTTTATCAAGATTCAGATCTATGTTTTATGAAATTTATGCACGACTATTGGTATTATCAAATAGAATTCGGTTGCAATGCTAAAGGAGTTAAATATTGAGGCTTTATGTATGTACAAAAGTAAAGAGTGAAGGTATAAACATTCAGTAACCAAAATGCTTTACTACAATTGACAATCCTTGAACATCTAGTTCTTGAAAAAGATTGAATAAATAGATACATTTCTTTCTTCTTTGAATTTCATACATGCCATTGCGGGGTTTGTCCCGTAGCTGGCTTGTTTTAACTTTCTTAAAACAATTCCCAGTTTGTTGGTAATGTTTTCCCATACAGAGAGATCCCTTTAATCTTCTGTACTCTTCTAAAACCCTACAATCTTTTCAATCTGTACAATACTGTAAACTAATACTGTGCCTAATCAGGTGCTATTTCCCTGACTGAACTTTGATTTTGGAGTCAGTCTTGGCTTGTTTAACCGTGCCTAATTCTAGCATATCTACTGCTGTAGAAGAATGAGGCTTGATAGAACTAACCAAGTTGTGATGATCATTTTCATGGCGTGCCTCGAATGTCCAAACGAGGACCAACACGACCATTACTACTGACAGCATAACAAGTCCTGCCCATGTCATATGCACGTTTTTCTTTAATGGTTTGCAATGTTTGTCAAGGATATCTGAAAATGAACTGTACACTGTGTTACATTCTGCTAGGCTTTCAATTCCAGGGTACACATCCAGTATCTTTTTGAGAGCTGTTATATATGACTCAATGTTGTTAAAGATCCTATATGGGATCATGACTCCTCCCTTGCAGCTTGGATCAGTGCAAGTCAACATCTTGATTATCTTCATAAAAAGAAGAGATAATTCCACCAAATTAAAGGTAACGAAAAAGTTATTACTAACACGGACTATGTGAAAAGAAAAATGTAAATCATAGGCGTTTGAGCTATACCCCAGGGAGCTCTCCTATCCTGATTGCGCTTGATGGACAGTTCTGATCAGGCTCGTAGTTATAGTCTGGTGGACCGGAGAACGGATTGCATATCTGTGCAACATTTCCATAATTTGTTGATAGCTCTCGATTTACCTGCAAATTTCCAAGTTTTCAAGACTAATAAATAAAATACTTTATTGCTCAAAACCTTCCAATGAGTCACAAAACTGAATTAAAAGCTACTCAAAGTAAGGTGGAAGAACATTGACTTGGGTAAATTTTTCTTTTTTCATCTGGATTTTAACTTATTCTAGTTGCTTGAGTTACAGCCTGATTGCAGTTTTGGCATGCTGTTTCAAATACATTTAACCTCAAGTTGATTAAAGAACTGAATAAAATTCAAGTTTACCTTGTTCACTACTCGATGGATCCCTTCACTGGCAGCATATAGGATTGATTGTGCTGACAGCAATTCATCACAGGGGAGGATTGAACTCAAGCTATTATTGTAGGGATTTATCTGGAAACTTTCTAGAGCTGTGCATGTATCTCCAGCAAAGCTGCAATAAACCGATGTAATTTGATCATGAGTACGCCAAAGCCATACAATTTTCAGATGAAACAGAAAACTTGAGTAAGTCATTGGAAATCGTTTTCGTACTTGTCTAAGAAGAAATAAATCCCGAAAAATAACCAGCAGAGACTTGTAAAGATCCAACATACTGCAATTAGCCTGCATATATCAGAATATATTGTTTCAGAATTTTGCAACTATTGGAACATGGCCAAGAAGTTGGAAGTGTTAGGAGGCTAAAATTTGCACCATTGACATGATATACTAAAATAGCGGACCCAGGATTTTATGCAAGCGGATTCAATCATAGAAGTACAAAACTTTAGACGTAAAATAGTAGTTGTCAAGTGGGTTCAAACAAAATATTTATACAAAATTTATGCTTTTTTTAATCGTAATTTATACATATACATAGTATTATTTTTTGGTGAAACGAGTTCAGTTGAACCCACTTGCCACCACGTGCGTCCGCCACAGTATACTTACAGGTGAAAGTTTCTTCTAAATTTGAGGATTCCAAATACTGCAATGAAAAAAGATTTCAGCTTTAGTCAGAATTAAATATGTGATAATAGCCCTACTAGAAACTTACTATATTTTCGGATATTAGTATATTTCTCTTCTTATGTGCAAACTAAACAAGAGAAAGGGAAAATTATGAAACTTTCTTTACTTTCTCTAGCTCCCAAACAAGGAGGGTTCTTTGAACTTCCATTTAAGTTCTGATTTTTAGATTCTTTTAAAATAAAATGGAATGGGGAGAAAATTCAAGTTGGACTTAGTAGACTCACCTGTTAGAGAAATTGCAGCAGCCAAGTTGAGTGAAATAGTGAGTGTAGTTACTATGTACCTGCCAACAAATAGTAGTATGTATGTCAGTCTCTTTGTTTCTTCTTAACAAACTTGTTGGCTCATTAATGGTGCATGTATTTCATCTGTTTAATTTAAGTGTATGGCCTTCTATAGGACTGCTTTCATTAGCACACCAAATCACAATGTATACTTATTTCAATTGCCTTGACATTGTATTGTACCTATATGCTTAATTTATTGCTTTTGACTCGAACTATGCATGCATATGCGGAAAAACTTACAGTATCTCAATGCCTTTCTTGACTAAACGCCTATTTTTCGTGGCTCCCCGATGAATATCAGCAGCCTGTCTGTCAAGACTTTGTGAAATGGGAATGAGGAAATTAGCAGCCTCATCACCTATATCAGTATCTTCTAAGTCAGTATTCATATCTCTCAAGGCTCCAGTAGTAGTATATATAGTCTCTGATGCCTCATCTGCTGTGTCGATGATAATGTTCACAACTGTATCTGTTCTTGAACGTAGTTTCGCATTCCCTCCAAGAACCAGACCTGTAGCAGTTCTGCAATTGTAGTGAAATTATCTCCTCAGTTTTTCTAACCTTCCAAATGAATGAAACCACTTCATTGGAGGATGCATTATATGCAGACCTAAAAACCGGCTGGACCAAGATCCAGCCGAGAGAGGGCAGTCTTTAGAAACAACAGGTTGGGAAAGCAAGAGAACTCTTTGCGTTTTCTTATCTTTTTCCCGCCCTAGGAGTAGCACAAAAAGAGGGATTTGCATTATTGACCCAATGATAAAGCAGTAACACACTCCGCGCACTGGGAAAAGGCTCACTCAACGGGAAACTGGCCACTATTTACAGAGCTCCAATAAGATATCGCGAGGGCTATCACAGTCAAGTTATAAAACTAGATAAGTGAGAATGCAAGTGAGACTTACATTGCTAAAATTGTCAAGAAAACAGCTGAGAAAATAAGCCGGAGATAATAGTGTTGATACTGAAAAGTTGATATCTTCTTAAGCTTCATGTTCTTCCTTTTACAGCAGCAGGTAGAGGCTAGAAGATATAGTCCATATCCTAAGCCACAGAAGAGCCACATTACTGCAATTGCATAGCCATATATACCTGTAAAGATGCTGGACTGCACAACAACTTAAAATTTAGTGCTTCAAATTATTTTGAGTCATATGTGAAGCATAGTTACAATAACTTGCTCATAATTTGCATATTTTTAAATGTATGCTTAAAAATTGGACAAATAAATGGTAAAATTAAAGTTAAAAAGGAAAAAAGAAAACAAGCAATTATATTAGATTGGTGTATAAAAGAACAACAATATAAACACTCAATTTGTACAGAGGGATTATTTATTTGTTCTTCGGACTCTCCAAAAATATTGTATTGTTGTACCCGTGTCAGATCCTCAACAACATTTTTGGAAGACCAAACACGCACTTGGTGGCATTTTTAAGAAGTCGGAGCAATATTAAATTATATTACAATAGGAATTAAGAGATGCAAATTACTCACACCCCAATAGTGTTTATTTGTAATGTCAAAACCTCCTCTGTATTTATTGAAATTGTCCAAAGGGTCTATTCTCACTGTATCATCTGATTGTTTCCTAGCTTCTGAATCATTGTCTATCTCAATTAATCTTCTTTCTGCAGAAATCAACAAGTATTTTCATCAATTAATGGCATTAATTACTATATATTAAGCTTTGGAAAATCATACAAATCTATAACTTATAAATAAACTTAAGGGAATTCATTTATAGTAGTTCAACTAGGTGGCTTTTACAAAATTGTGTGTACTTTTATCGCCAATAAGATCCTTTCTTTTTTTTCCCCAAGACGAATTTTTTTTTAAAAGAAAATAAATCACTACAAACGACGCCAACGTATTAATCTTTTAAAACAAATTTATTTACTTTCTTAAAATAAATCTTATTTTACTTTTTTTTTAAAAGTTTTTATCATCTCATTCTATTGTAGAATTGGCACCGGGGCGACTCAATGATATTGGTGATCTAAAGTCAAATTTCAATAAGAAGTCTTAAATTTATTTAATAAAATAATTTTTTTGTAATGATAATATACCGATCATTTTGTATGTGTTTTGATAATTCATTCTATCCATCTACTGCTCTCAGCATTACAAATATTTGGTAACATTACTTACAAAGGTTTAGATAATATTTTTATAAGAAATATACATGGTGGTTTAGATAATATTTTTATAAATTTTCATAATTGAATAATCACAATTTTGTACCATATTTCATACATTTAAAATAGTTCAAGTCTATTATGAAGTTACAAAAGGTTATTCCAATTATACAATAGATTTCGTTCTTCAATTATCGCAGTCACCATCAAATTGTTTACTTCATATATTACGTATTTATAATAAATACTCGAGTTATTTATATGAATAACCTCTATCACAATCTAAAAAAGAAGTAAAAAATCTAGTATATTTTATTAATAATTCTATAATATATAATAATATATAATTTAAAAATTTTGGGGCCCTTCAATTCTAGAGGACCTAAAGCAATTGCTTTAGTAGCTTTACCTAGAGGCGGCACTGATTGGCATCAGGGAGCCGTCTTATAAGGAAACTACAAGCTATATCCATTTATAAATAACTTATTATAAAAATTGGTCAATTCATTAAATATTATTAATACTACAAATATTATCAATATTAACCAATTAGCTATTTGCAGTCAAAACAAGGTCAAGTTTTTGCTTTCTTTTGAGTGAGTGTTATTAGAATAAATTGGGTACATCTTAAGGAGTTTGAATCTCAGTTTTAGGATGATTTGGCGGAGTTTCGAGGTGGTTTGAATTGAAAATTCGAAGTGGAAGATAAACATGAAAATAAAATGATATGTGGATCACACTATGTATCATTTGTGTATCACATATGTATCATGTTTGTATCAAATGTGTATCACATGTATAACATGTGTGTGGTACATGTGTCGCATAAAAAAATTTTGAACTCGATTTTAACTACGATACCAAATCAATGCAAAGCACATCCAATATTCCTCAAAATTTGTATATTGACTCATTTATATGTTTTCAATGAATTTCAACCATACCCATTGAAAAAGGTCCTCTTTTGCGTAGATTTTTAGAATCTTATAAATATATTTTTTGTATTTTATCACCTTTTTTGCTACCTTATCCATGAAAATTTCTTTCTGTCTTGCATCTAATATTGTTGATCACGCTTAAAAATATGAAAGAAGAATTTTGCGTGTGATTCTTAGAGAGAAAGATGAGTAATGACTAGAGGTCGGTAAATTGGAACTTAATTTGGATATTTATGTAAGATGCCCCTTGTAATATATTGTCTAAAATATATTTGGTTCTAAATACTATTTAAAGTGTATCCACTTAGTAATACTAGGTATAGAGAGTACTTATTGGACAAAAATATTCAAAATTTAGCATGAAAACTTTGAAGTTAGGCTCTGCCAAAGGCTAATACGTCAGATAATTTGAAGCTCTAAAATTAAACCAAAACTTTAGACCTTTGGGTCTGAAGTTACTTTCTAGCATAGCTTTATACTTAAAAAGTTTGAAGTTAAATTGTTACTTTCTCCGTTTCAGTTTTATGTGAATTTTTTTTTTTGGTCCGTTCTAAAAAAAATGATCCCTTTCTAAATTTGGAAATAATTTAGCTTAAACTTATAATTCTACTTTTAATGACAAGCTTTTATAACCACACAAATATTCTTGGCCCCTTTTTGACTTGTTTAGGACCACAAATTCCAAAAATCTTTATTTTTTCTTAAATTCCGTGCCCAGTCAAATATGTTCACATAAATTGAAACGGAGAGAGTATAATTCAAACTTCAGACTGTCTCTTGGACCTAAACAATCTTAAGTTACAAGAGATGGTTAAATTTTTAACTTTTTAAAACTTTAGGTGTTCGTTAAACATCGATGCTAAAAATGGCTATTCACACCCC
>ML475596.1:0-14686 GCA_005239535.1 Nicotiana rustica | reverse complement strand
ATCCCCCACCCACCCAAAAAAAAAAACCACCCACACATTTTATTTCTCTAAAAGCCCTTGAAAGAGAGTCCTATCAACCAAAAGAAGGAAGTAGAAAATAGAATAGGCTGTTACCTGGTTTGGCTTTTACTCCTTCAAGGCCAATGAGGATAGCCACAAACAGTAAGGATATAGCCACTTTCCTCCTATACATAAATCCCATCTTCTAACCTGTCAAGTAATCAATAACTAGTTAATTCTCATTTGGGATACTTTTCTGTTAATTAAACTCTATTTTTGTTTAATAAATTCATTTTAATTCTTTTGTATTCAGGAGAAAAATGAGAAACATCTTTTGAGAATCAAGGTATTCTAGTTTAAATAAGAGGGTCTTTTTATAAAAATATACTAACATGTTGCTAATGACAACATCATAATAATAGACCAATAGTAATGATCACACCAGTTGCCTCATATATACTTCGTAAAAGAAGTCACTGACCCTACGTCCGTTTTTTTCATTAATTTACTACATTGATATTATAAGAAATTAATCTTTTATAACATCATCATTATATATAAATTAAATTCAAACATTAAGACTTTCTCTATATTTACTCTGGTAAAAATTTTACTCACATCGAATGTTTACACCAAACCAAACAAACACACAAAAATAACAGAAATAAAATAAGATTGAACATAAACAACGACACAATAAAATATTACTAGTGGGGTCTGGGGACGGAGGGTAGTGTGTAGGCAGACCTTACTTCTACCTCGAGGGATAGAGAGGTTGTTCCGATAGACCCTCAGCTCAAGAATAACCATATTCAAGTAAGGAACCATATTGTAAAGATAATCAATCCTTATTGAAGATTAAGACTGAAACAAATATATCTTAACTATTCTATTATCCTTCTCCAAGATTAACTAAGATTTTACTCCTTTTAGTGTTATATGTTTTAAAGTCCAACTAACTTTTGAAAAGCTTAACCGACCAAAAACCCCCCCAAAGACAAAGGTTATCTTTTTTTGTTCAATGGCAGAATATTCTTGAATAGAAAGTTCGTTTCTAATCAAATTACTTTGTACGTAATTAGTACAGAATATCTTTAATTAGCAGACTGTTCTCATCAAATAAGGGATTAAAGCACTCTTGGTGCTTTAACTATTAATGGTTGGCTTAAATAGTACTCTTTCGGTATATATGTCTTGCGAATACTTTTATTTTTAGTTTATCATCTTCTGTAGAGAAAATAAATGGAAACAAACATATAATTAAAGAATAATTACCTGAGACACAACAAATTCTGTCCTGAGATTCTGATTCAAAATGATTTTCTTTGTTCAAGGTAGCGTTACTTGTAATAAAAATGAACTCAATAAGAGTTCTTCGTCTACCTGTTTGAAGCTGAAAATATTTTTGGTATCTTAAAGCTGGAACAGTGAAAACTCTTAGCCATATTTAATTATATTCAGATACACGATTCTTTTTTAAAGAGCTTCATAGGAAAAAGAAAAAGTTTAATTTCTCATGAAGAGGAAAGGTCAGTAAACCAAATGGTCTTTTCATTATTTATACTGTACATACGCACAGCTGCCTCTCTCAATCCTTTTGTGTACGTTGAATTGATACGATCTAGAAAGTTGAGCTTTCTACTTAAGTTACCCTTTTGGAAATGTATGAACAGGTTTTTTATAATAAAAAAAAATGTAAGTCATCCTAAAATACGGGATTAATATAGATGTTGGATTTCTAAATGAAATAAGAAATGAGAAAAGCTTGGCGTAATAAACTTGGATAAATGTTTCCGTTAAGTATTTATCGGTTTAGGCGTGCACAATATTTTTTCATATATATATGAAGTGAAGAAAAGGGATTGCTTAATTTGCTAGATGTATGATCGACAACTCTTTAATTATGGTGCCAGAATAATCCCTTCTATTTTTATTTTTTTATTTTCTTTTGGAGGTGGGGGTGAGGATGAAATCTTTTGTGATCATCACACCAAGAATAGATTTTTTTGAAAAAAATAGTGTTTTTAATCACCCAAAAAGTGTGCCATGAAAATAGAAACTTTTAGTAGAGGGGTGATTTAGAGGGCAACGTTTGTTTCAAAAATAGGTGAAATTGGAAAACATTTAGAGAACCTTTTTCAACCAAATTAACGCTATAAGAAGAAAGTTTTCATTTTTTGCTAGTCTTTCTTTCTTTTGGTTCCCGTCCGCGTCCGATACTCATATTAGGGCACTAGCCAATTAGGAAAATGATTCGATTAAAAAAAATTCGTTCTCAAAGCTCGAACAAAAGACATCTAGTTAAAGGTGGTATATTCACCCGCTAGAAATCTTTGGTGGTAAAAATTGTTCTCTAATAATGTTTCAATTTATATGAAACTATTTTCTTTTTAGTACGTGCCAAAAAAAATAACTTCTTTCCTCGTGTGAAAATAATTGACCTTTATGCAATAATTTATATTCACACAAAATATACGTACCCATAAGTTCAAAAGACTTTTCTCTTTTCTTAAATTCCGTGTCACATAAAGTAAAACGGAGTAGTACTTATTGCTTTTCTTCAAAAGGCCTAATTATTATGAAGTTGAGTACCTCAGCAACGTGAATAGAATAAACCAATACTACTATATATATCTATAACCAACGTACAAAAAACAGAAATAAAACCAGAAGGTTGAACACAATATGATTAATGTATAATTACACATGACATACCTTCTTATATAGGTGCAGAAGAGATGAAAGGAATAAGAAGAAATTAAAGAGAGTAATTAAACACTTAATGAGAACTATGGAAGAAGAAAATTAGAGAAGGATTTATAGAGGCAGAGTTCAATGTGCACGAATGCCAAAAGGCAATGTGTGAACACTTTTAAACTGAGAATATAGAATATAACTTCTAGTAAGGAACCATATTTTAAAGATAATCCAATACTTATTGATGAGGAAGACTGAAATAAATATATCTTAATTTTCCTTCTCCGAGATTAACTAAGATTTTACTCCTTTTAGTGCTATGTTTTAAAGTCCAACTAAATTTTGAAAAGTTTAACCGAGCAAACCCCCCAAAGAAAAAGATTACTACTCTTTTTTTCATAAGAATATTCTTGCATAAAAAGTTCGTTTCTGATCAAATTGCTTTATACGTTATTAGTACAAACTATCACGTTTCATTCAGGATTATATTTCCTTATGTCGGGGAAAGTACTTTTCTACATTTATTATTATAGATAGAATTTATGGTCTCATCAAATAAGGGACCAAACGGTTCTTGGTATTTAGACTAATCATTAATGGTCGGCTCAAATTAGGGGTGTACATAGGCCGGGTTGGTTCGATGTTGTCGGGTTTTTATATTTATAAACCAAACCAAACCAATAACACTCGGGTTTTTCAGCTTTCAATTTTCCCGGATTTTTCAGGTTTTTGTAGTTCGGTGTCCAAGATTCTTCGGCATTTTGGAATGGCCAACAGCATTTTGAACAAATCTCAAATCAACTTCAACAACTTTCAATAAATCTCAATTTTGAGCATTTTGAACAAATCTCAACTTCAACAACTTCCATAAGCATTTTGCTCAATTCAACAAATCTCAAATCAACTTCAGCATTTTGGAATGGCCAACAGGTTCAATAAATCTCAAATCAACTTCAACAACTTCAATAAATCTCAAATCAACTCATAGATTAAACTCCCATAAGTATTTAACTTTGCTCAATTCAACAAATATTTTTTCCCTGTTAAAATTAGCTAACACACAAAAGTATATCTTTACTACTGGACAGAATACCTGTTAAAACTAACACAAGCACAAAAGCATATCCATATCACTGGACAAAAGGAACCCATCATCAAGTTGATATGTTTTTGCTTGCCACCAATCTCAACACTTCAATCCAAACTTAATTACTAAAAGATAACTTCAACAAGTAAACAATTACTAGAGAAATTCATTGCTTTACTCCAACCCCTTCCAATAGCATTAGATACAAAATAGAATATGGCAAAACTATAACTACATTAGAGTTGATGGAGTAATACTCTAAGATCATCTAGACTATTACAATTTACAATTGTCCCCAGTAAACTTAAGAAGTCTTGGTTAATTGAAAAACTGCATACAACTAGTAGATATTGATAACAAACAAGCCTATATTCCATCATGAACATGACTGGCTAATCAATCCTCAAAGGTGAGTCTGGATATTCTGAGAGAAAAGAAACAAATTGAGTAATAAATAAAATAAAACAAAGTAACAAACACAACCATATTTGATTAAGAATTGAAGAAAATTACCTTCTTCAATTTCCTCAAGTTTCTAAACTTCCTCCGAAATGTCTTCAAACTTCCATTCTTTGGAAGGTGATCGTATCCATTGTTGAGTGCAAATAAGAGCTTCTACCGTTTTTGGCGATAAAGAACTCCGATAAGTATCAAGAATTCGACCACCTGTACTAAAAGCCGACTCATATGCAACAGTAGAAATAGGAATAGAAAGAACATCCCTAGCAATTTGTGAAACAATTGGATATTTACTAGACGAAGCTTTCCACCAACTCAAGATATTAAAATCCTTGATTTTCATCACATCATCTATCAAGTATATCTCAAGATCGAATTTTCTTTCACTATTTCCCTCCTCTTTCATATATTTCTCCCATCGAGATTGCAACAAATCACCATGTTCACTCGTCATATCAATGTCACCTTCAATATTGTCGTTAGAATTCTCCGAGAAAGAATCATTGTAGTGATTATATAAGCGAGTTAAAATACTCGACAAATCTTCAGACTTTATTCTTCCCAACAAAGGATCATATGCAATGGAAAGAATGTAGTTCACATACTTCATCTTGTATCGGGGATCTAACACAAAAAACAATAATTAGTAGCATATTCATACTCTCAAATTTACCCCAATATTTCTCAAGCTTACTTTTCATCCTTTTTGCCATATCAACCAAAGTAATATCATCACTTTTAGTATACTTAATAATATCATTTTGAAGATTTAAAAACTCATGGAAGAAAGAGTTGGAAGTAGCATACAAACTGCCTGAAAATTTCAAAGTTGTCTGGTAGAAAATGTTAAGAAACTTGATAAAAGCTTTCACATTCTTCCAATCGTCTGTTGATGGATTTCCTCTTATTGTACTTGTTTCTCGATAGTACTTTTGGTACTTTGGTCCTCCGAATACATTCTTGTAAAAGCTTTTTCAAATTTCAAAGCTTTATCTAACATTGTATATGTTGAATTCCATCTAGTTTCAACATCAAGACTCACAAGACCATGAGTGTGTATCTTAACTTTCTCAACAAATGACTTGAAAGAAGCAAACCTTGAAGCAGAAGACCTAACATATTTCACTGCACTCCTTATACGAGAAATTGGCTCAATTTGTTCATCTAACCCATCTTTTACAATCAAGTTCAAAATATGAGCATTACACCTAACATGTAAAAACGTATTTCCAAGTATTCCCCCTTTCCAATCATCAATAAGCACCTTCAAATGCTTAATGGAAGCATCATTAGCAGTTGCATTATCAAGAGTCATTGTAAACAAGTTCTCAATGCCCCAACCCAATAAACATTCCTCAATCCTCTTAGCGATAGTCTCACCCTTGTGATCCGGTGTTTGAAAAAAGTTTAGAATTTTCTTTTGCAAATTCTATTGATCATCAATCCAATGTGCAGTGACAACCATATAAGTGAAATTTTGGAGTGATGTCCATGTATCACTAATAAGACATAAACGTTGGTTCTTGATATGCTCTTTAAGCTTTTCTTTCTCTTCTTGATAAATCTTCAAATAATATCGAGCAACAGTTACACGAGAAGGTAATTCAAAATTTGGCAAAGCTTTAGCCATTAGTTTCTTAAATCCTTCTCCCTCAACAACTCTAAATGGTTGCTCATCAATAATTACAAATTCGGCAATGGCTCGCCTAATCTCATCCACATTATACACCACCCTTTCAGTAGAACCCAAACCACCTGCTAGCCAGCCTTCTTTGGTAGTTTTTAATGTGGATTGTCTCTTATCAACGAACTTAAAGGGGGACTTGTGACATTTCACATTTATGTGTGTCCATAACGCAGCAGTCCCATTGACGCTTTCAGAAGCAAAGGCTTTAGGACAATAATTGCATTTTGCCCTACATTTACCTCCTTTAGTAATAAATTTAGAGAAATGATCCCAAATCTCAAACGTCTCTCTACCAGTAGTCCCAGAATTAGAAAGTACTAGAGGAGTTGTTCTTTTTTGCTTTTTAGGAGGAGTGCATCGACGAGGAGTGTCTATACCTTGACGTTGAGATGTAGTTGGCATAGTCGGAGGAATGTTGATAGTCATCTCCACATCGGGTGCAGAAGGTATACTTTCCATCCGAAAAGAGGGGCACTGCACATGATAAAGAAAGTTGTAATCTCAAAGCAATAGTTATTAGCTTATGATACAAAACTAGCTTATGATACAAAACTAAATGAAAAAAATTAACCAAAAAAAGAAAATTTGAAAACAAAAGGCAAATAAAACACCACTTATCATATTTGGATAACTCATCTTACTGCTTGCTTACCCTATTAATGCAAGGAGGAAAAACTAAATCGATATAGAGAATGTGAGAGGTGGTAACTAAAGCAATGCAATAAAGTTTCTATAAATTGGATACACAATTTTGTTAACACCAATATTAAGTGCAAGTATTGAAACAAGCAATGCTATAAGAAGTTTAACTTTTTCTAGAATGAAGGGGATGCCACTTTTTGGTTCCATATCTTTTGATATTTTTTATAATTTCCTTTTTACCTAGATCATCAGGTACTGCAAGTACTAAAAATTGACCCATATATATAAAGTCTATAAGGTAGTGAGAGATGCTATCTAATAAAAATAATTGAATTGAATTGATAAGTAATTGAGGGAGAAAACAGAACAACATCACTGGCATATGCAAATTGATCATTTGGACATATTATTAGGAGATTCTAAATAATTTAAGTCCCTCAATGTATAATGTGCATTTATTGATTTAGTTGCTCTAATCTTTGCATATAAATCTGTATATTGTGAGATTGCTTTATCTAAATCTCGTATGATTCAGTCGAATTGAGACTTTGGACTTTGTTACGGAGACAAAGGTAATGAAACTTTCGGCAAAACCTTTGATGTTTGTAAGAAGAATATGAAATAGAGATTTGACTTACCCCAAATTAAGATGAGTTGATTCGAAATTAAACTGAGTTGGAACGCACTAAACTTGAATCAGATGAACTGGTCTTGAATCGGACGAAGTAAACTCGAATTGAAAAGGAAGAGCTTGCGGCTGTAGGGTTTGCTTCTCCCTCAACTTTGGAAGTGAATGAAAATTTCTCTCTTCAACTTTGGAAGTGAACTAAACATCAGTACTTGGGTTGGGTGTAATGGTTTGGGCTTTTTTTACCTAAGTGATCTATGGACAGTGGGACTAAATTGTAGCCCAATCTGAAGTTAAGAAATAATAACTAAGTTAAAGAAAATTATAATAATTATATTATAATAAAAGAGTTAATGTATGAAATAAATTTAAAAATTATATATATATATATATATATATATATATATATTCGGGTTGGTTTAGTCGTGAGTTGACTTTTTTTAGTTAATACCAAACCAAACCATTTATAGTCGGATTTTTTTTTAAATACCAAACCAAATCAAACCAAACCACTAATCGAGTTTTTTTTTCGATTTGTCGATTTGGTGCGGTTTGCGATTTGGTTTTGTTCACCCCTAGGCTTAATTAGTATTCTTTCAATATGTCTTGCAAGACACTTTTATTTTTAGTTTCTCTAGAGAAAATAAATGGAAACACGCAAAATCAAAGAATTCTTACCAGATGCTTTAGTTTGCAGTTTGTTTGAGGCCTCTTTAGTACGTATCGTTTCATAATGTATCGTATTGTATTGTATTGTACTGTATCGTTTGATTAATATAATATTTGGATAAATTGTATCGTTTGTCGTGGTTTTATAATATCACACACCATCAATACGACGAATAAACTTGCAATATTATTAAAAAAATTATGATACGGTGTATGAAAAGGTAGGGTAAATGACAAAATAAAATTGTTTAATAATAATGAAGGATGAGATTGAGACAAAAAGACAAGGTAACGATGCGACCACACCAAATCGGTCGTTACAAAAAGTGGCACATTTCGTCGTTACGTAACGATGAATTTAACGACACGATACAATAAAATTTAGTAACAACCAAAACAAACATCGTATTTAAAATAACAATACGATACAATACAACATGTAACAACCATCCAAACAAACTATAAAAAAAAATCGCTCAGAGTTGCCAACTTTCTGTTTGAAACTCAAAGATAAATATAGAGCCCGTTTGAATGGGCTTCTTGTACGTGACTTTTAAGCCAAAAGCCATAAGTTAGGAATTCTAGTTTTTGGCTTATTTTTGTCATTTCGGCTTTAAAACAAGTGCTTAAAAATATTTTTTTACTTTATCCAAACGCTACAAAATGACTTAAAAACTATTTTGGCAAAAAAACACTTAAAATAAGCCAATTCAAACGAACTCATAGTCTCACTTAAAGCTAAAATACTGGAATTAATCTTGGTCATATTTATTTTCCAGCTTCTTCTCTAGAACTTCATAAGAAAAGGGGAAGTACAAAAATTTAGAAGCCATAGCTAAATAATACGATGATTATTATTTTCCAAAATGTAAAATTAATTTGAATTCGCATAACTCATAGTAACATTTTGGTTTGGAGGAAGATGTAGACACGCAATAAATGAGATATATATTTAAAGACTTTAATTAAAAAATAATAAGTGTGATATGCCCTTCCTGTATGCTGTACAAAATAGAAAATCTCATAGTTTAATCAGCCATTTCCCTCCTTCAGTATCGTCCACAATCCATGGGAAATATTCTTCAGACGACTTGTACGCCAAGCTTCTGCTTGAAAATTTCTTTAGAAGATCTACTCGTTTTATTCCAATCACATTTAACAAATATTTCTTCTATTAATTAAACAACCATAAACTCATACTAATTACTTATATTTAAAGGTACAACAGTCACGCAAATATAAGTCAATCTGTGTGGCAAATTGATCTACAATATTAAATTAAATAATTGAAACAGTGAAAGAAGTTGGGGGTTTTGCTTATTTTTGTGGTTTAATATTATTCTTGTGGTGCAGGTGATCATCAATTAACAGAAAATAAGCTTCATATGGGATTATTGTTAAGGGTTATCCGGATTTTCTAACCATGTTTGGTTTTCCTATTTCTTGAGGAAAAGGACAACATATTTATTATAATTGGGTTTTCCTTTTTGTAGAAGAAAATTATAATTTCTCCATGTTTGACTAATCCTTTTTTTTGTAGGAAAAGGTTTGGACTTTTATAAATTGAAGATCCTTTATTCTCATTCAGAAACATCCACAATGTAATCATATGGTGTTTGAGAGTCGTGTTTACGGGGAGAACTTTACGGGACAAGTGTTAGTGTGTCACTTGTGTTTGCTTCTTCGTGAGGTTGTTCTCTCGATATTTTGTACTCCCTTTTATTATAGTGGATTGCTCATCTCCGTTGTGGACGTAGGTCAATTGACAACCACATTAATATTTGTATTTCGTTTGGTAGATTTCTCTTTTATTGTTGAATTTATCGTCGTTCAAAGTTTGCATTACTAATTCCCGCATGACACCTAATTTTTCGGTCCTAACAATTATCATTTAGGGGTGGCAAGTATTCAATTTGGCCACTGGCTGATGTATGACATTTTAGTGAATTGAAATATATCAACAAAAGATGTAACTTGATAAAACATTTTACTCCTTACTTCTGTTTTCAAAAAACAATAGGAGTATATAGTAAAACCAAATGGTCATTTCATTAATCATTAGCAATAGTGTACATCCAATACATCAGAGGCCATTGCAGGATTTTAACATGGCGTGTGCATTATTATTTTGCTCAATCATATCAGTACTACCTCCTAAAAGCAGTTGCCAACTGTCGAGTTATTTATATAATTATTTTTAAGTTATACATATATATATAAAACATTTATGTCGAAATTTACGGGATTCAGTGATCCCTCAACACTATATATAGGTCCGCCTCTACATACAACCGCCTCTCTAATTCTTCAACCCCTTGTGTACTTTGTATAGATACGATCCAGAAAGTTGAGTGTCAACTTAAGTCACCATTTCGAAAATTTATGAAGAGGTTTAAGAAAATTAAGTCATCCAAAATCAATAAGTTATACGAGATCTTATACTGGATTTCAAAATGGAAAAAAGGAAATAAACTTGGCGTAAAAACTTGGATAAGTGTTCCCTTAAGTATTTACTAGTATTATGACTGAAGTTCAGAGTCAACCTTCCACACAAGGCAATCTTCTGATAGAGAGGAAGAGGCAGAGCACAACCGATTATGTGGCACAAGATGCGTTGGTATTGCAAAGGCAGGAATGAGTTCACAACGTTCGAATAAGCTACTCGACCGACTAAAGCTAAAAGGAGAAAGGGAGATGACTCTAGTTGTTGAGTACCCTGAGGGGCTTAGTAGGGCTCGAACCTACAATATCACCATTATGAGCGATACGTGCTATAAGGGCTTCTGACTCGCCTGTAACTGGCTGCAAGGAAACTAAAAAAGCTTTCTTTATTTTAATATAAAAGAAATATGCGCTCCTCCCCTATTCTCTGTTGAGTTCATCTCATAGAGGGGAGCTATAGTTCAATAGTATGGGTATTTATCCTTAGAAGAGGGAGGGCGTGCTAAATCCATGTTGGGACGTCTTCACCTCTTTCTATTTTGAGACGACCACAGGTTCCACAAATCCTGCTCTATCCAGTTTGAGGTCGTCTGAACCTGATACCCTGCTCCAGATTCCACTCTGCTCCTACATCAAATCCATCCTCCTCCGTAGTTCACGTTCATAGAGGGAGACTTCCCAAACGAAGACTCCAGGTCACTGAAACGAAGGCTTTAGCAAGCCACCCAATAGAAAACCCGTGCGATGCACGGTTAACATTAGAAAAGTATTAAATATGTCCAATATTAGAAAATATTAATGAAATATTTTTTCTTCTATTTTATTTTAATTATAATTTATATATGAGAATTTCATTATATGTCTAAAATTTTACTATGTTGCTCAGAAATTTATTAGTCAATATTTTTATTTTTGACTTTACTTATTGAGATTCGAGTTATGTAATATTATCCATTGTGTGTCGTTGCTTATCACAAATCAAAAATAATTTCTTGTATCAAACTAAAGTAAGTCTTATTCGTTCAACCTTTTGAATCATGTTAGTTCGTTGTTGTTTTATGCAATACTTAGTCTCATTCTTAAATTTAATTTATTTTCGCACTCTTATTTTATAGCTAGAAATTCATTCATTATGTAAAATTCAATCGGTCGAGAAGGTTAAAAAAAAGTGTAAAAAAGTAGAAGAAAGTTAGGTTTAGCTATGACAGGCCAACGCAAAAATAATTTTTATTTAAAATTAATTTGACCTTTCTTTTTTAGATGTACAATAATTTTGTAACTGTTGAAGTACTATTAAAATAATTTTAAAATGTAGTAAAAAGAAAATAAATATTCTGAATAATTGAACTCCTGGTATACCAAATAAATAACAACTTATGTTATTTACAAAAGCAAAAAAAAAAAAATTACATAAAAAGGTTTGAAGATAAAGGAATAAGAATTAAGTCGTAGTAAAGACAAATTATAAACTCAATTCGACATCTTTTCTACATAAACATACTATTTCAAATCATATTCTTTCGATGCATACACTAATGAGAAAATTACTTAGGAGTCAATGTTGGTCTTTAAGCTTCAATGGAAAATGGTGGGAAAAGAAATGGAGGGAAGTGAAATTTTTGAATTAGTGCACTTTGTCCCTCATTGGAAGAAGGAAAGAAAATCTATGTGTATATATAGAGAAGCTCTTCTTCTAGCTCTTAAAGAGTTGAGAAGAAGGCAAACTCGCGTCATCGTCATCGTCGTTGTCGCTCGCTCGGCTCGGCTCGGCTTCGGCTTCGGCTTCGGATCGATTGATTAATCTTTTTAGACAAAGGTCCAGTCCGTTTTTCTTTCCCGGATTATTTTAAATTTGTTTTTAATTTTTCCCGCAATCTTCACACTTGTTCCAACAGCTATGGCTGTTCTGAAAGGTTGCAAAACCTTTTCAGAAACAGTACCAAATTGGCTATAAATATTCCTTGAATCCCAAAATCTTTACTTACTAAATTTTCTGATCTTCTTCTTATTCTTCTTCTGCACAAAAATATTCCTGTGTGTTTTACGACCATTAAGTGGTTCGCCGATCACCGGAGTTTTTGGCACCAATACGCTGGTGAGTTAAATCGTTCTATCCTGGGAGGGTATATTCCAAAACCTCGGGTACATGAGGGGAATAATTTTCTTAAGTACACACTGTGTATTCAGTGGGCTCGGTCTATTCTTATATTATATTATTTTTCCATAGAAAAGCTAAGGACGCCTGGACTAGCGCGTCCGCGCTCAGCACGCGCTAGTGGTCGCGCTAGTCAAGTTTCTCACTGTCCCCGGTAAATTTCACTAGCGCGGCCGCGCTAATCCTACGCTAGAGCCCGCGCTAGTAAGGTTTCTCACTGTTTCTATATTTACAGAAAATTTATTGTTTTATATTACAGCAATACAAATTACTAACAATCTTAAGGAAATTATATTTTTATTTTCTGTATTCTGTTTGTGGGGATTAAAACCTGTGTGTTTTCTACTACTTCTGAATTTTATTATTCTGATTGTATGTATAAAAACTTCATCAGAGTTTTGAAATTCAGAAAACGATTTGAAGAACATAAAAACTTCATCGTTTTCTGTGAAACAGTATATAAAAACTTCAGTTTTTATTTATTATACATATTGTTTATTGTTGATTACAGTATTGTTTACTATTCTGGTTTTGCCATTGATTGAACTCTTCTGTGGTTGACAATGAGAAATGGAATTGATAACGGAAATTCTTCTGCAACTGTTGCGGCAATGACGATAGCCTCATCGAGCTGGACTGTTGTTCCATCGACAGAAAAACTGGGAAAATATTCTGGAGCCAACTTCAAAGGATGGCAGAAAAGGGTGTTCTTCTGGTTTACCACACTTGGTATGTAGAAATTCACTAGTGAAGAGCCTCTAGTGCCTGCTGCGGACATGCCGGACAATAAAAAGTTCATGATTGTTGAGGCGTGGAAGCAGACAGATTTTCTTTGCAAAGGTTATATCCTAAGTGCTTTAGAGGATGACTTATATAATATGTATAGTGCAATGAATACTTCGAAAGAATTATGGGACGCACTTGTGAAGAAATACAAGACGGAAGATGTATGCTTGAAGAAATTTGTGGTTGTCAAGTTTCTAGACTATAAAATGATAGACAACAAAACTGTGGGAACCAAGTTCAGGAGCTTCAACTTATTTTTCACGACCTTATTGTTGAAGGTATAGTCGTGAATGAAGCATTTCAAGTGGCTGCAATGATTGAAAAGTTGCCTCCTTCATGGAGAATTTCAAGAACTATCTTAAGCACAAGCGCAAAAAAATAAAGTTGGAAGATCTTGTGATTCGTCTCAAGATTGAGGAAGACAACAAAACAGCCGAGAAGAAGTCTCTTGAAAATTCAACGATCATGGGAGCTAATATCATTGAGGAGACTACTCCAAAAAGTAAGAAGAGGAAGAGATCTTCAGGACAGACTAAGGAGCAGAACAAAAAAAGTTTCAAGGGCAACTGCCACAGCTGTGGAAGAGTTGGTCACAAAGCCCCTGATTTTCATCTCCCGAAAAAGGATAAGAAGAAGGGAAATGCCAACATAGTGGAAAATAATGATGACATTGATGATCTTTGTGCAATGCTTTCGGAATGCAACTTAGTTGGAAATCCGAAGGAGTGGTGGATTGACTCCGGAGCCACTCGACATGTTTGTGTTGTCAAAGAAGCATTTGCTACTTACTCTACTGCTAGTCTCGAAGAAGAGATTTCCATGGGAAATAATTCAACAACCAAGATTGAAGGTTATGGGAAGATATTCTTAAAGATGACTTCCGGCAAGGTGTTAACGCTCAAATACGTTCTTCATGTTCCTACTATTAGGAAGAATTTAGTTTCTACTTTTTTACTTGTGAAGAATGGATTCAAATGTGTATTTGTCTCTGATAAAGTTGTTGTGAGAAAGAACGAAATGTATGTTGGAAAAGGCTACCTCACGGAGGGCCTTTTCAAACGCAATGTAATGGTTGTTGATAGTATGAATAAAATTTCAGCTTCTTCTTATTTGTTGGAATCAAATGATTTATGGCATATTCGTTTAGGACAATGTCAATTATAAAACCTTGCGGAAGTTAATTAATTTAGAAGTATTTCCTAAATGCGAGTGTAATAAATCGAAATGTCAAATATGTGTTGAATCTAAGTTTGTAAAACATCCTTATAAGTCTGTTGAAAGGAATTCAAATCCTTTAGACTTAATTCATACTGACATTTGCGCACCATCTCGAGGTGGGAAAAAGTAATTTATTACTTTTATTGACGACTCCACTCGATATTGTTATGTTTATTTGCTTAATAGTAAGGATGAAGCAATTGAAGCATTTAAACA
>ML475595.1:2050-14480 GCA_005239535.1 Nicotiana rustica | reverse complement strand
TAATTCCTACTTTGATTCCATGTTTTTAGCCCTAGATTCTAGTGTTTGATGAAGGAAAAATGGAAGGAATTGGAGTTAAAGTCACTTACCCAAGTGGTTATGGAGGTAGAATAGCTTGGGGGTCGTCAATGGGGTTTGGAGAATAAGAGAAGAGTGCAAAAATAAGAAACCCCGTAATGATATTCTATTTTGGGGCTTTTAAAATAACTAGGCGAAAATGTTCAGTGCGATCGCGGAGGTAGCTGGGTTTCACTCTCTGCGATCGCGGAGAAGCTAGATTGCACTCTCTGCGATCGCGGAGAGAAGAATGCGATCGCGGAGCATCAGGATCTCCGACACTGCGATCGCGGCCCCACCAATGCGATCGCATAAGGCATCAGACCCCTCCCCCACTCTCAACTCTATGCGATCGCAACTCAACCTATGCGATCGCATAGACTAAGCTACCAGACACCAGAAAACTCACAAACACCAGATTTGTTTCCATGTTTTCACACCCCGTTAGCTACCCGAAACTCACCCGAGCCCTCGGGGCTCAAAACCGAAAACACACACGACTCCCAAAACATTCTACGGACTTGTTCAAGCTTTTAAATCATCAAAATATCATCAAATTCATCGAATTAAACCTCGAAACTCTTAGAATTTTCTCAAACTTTATAAACTTCTAAATTTTCCATTTTTAATCCGAATCATGTCGTTTCAAGTCCGTTTCACAGCAAATTTCATAGATAAGACAAATAACATATAATAAACCTGTTCCGGGCTCCGAAACCTCAATACGGGCCAGGTAACACAGTTTTCACTTAATAATTCATTTTCAAATTCCTTTATTATTTCCAGAAAATAATTTCCTTTAAGAATTCATTTTTAGGGCTTGGACCTCAGAATTCGACTCCGGGCATACGCCCAAGTCCATATTTTCCTACGGACCCTCCGGGACCGTCACATCTTGGGTTCGGATCCGTTTACCAAAAATGTTGACCAAAGTCAACTTTATTCATTTAATTATCACAAATTCCATTTTTCATCCAATTTCAATATAAAGACTTCCCGGCTACACGCCCAGGTTGCGCACGCATATCGAGGTAAAATTAACGGAGGCTTTCGGGGCCTCGAAACACAGATTTAGCTAGAATTACATTAGGATGACCTTTTGGGTCATCATAATGTCGGTCTCCAGTAGGATGGTTTGAGCCGGGCGAGGCCCGATTGTTGGGTACGGATTTGGTCCAGGATGCCTTGGTCAAGGTGAGAGTGATTCAGGATAGGCTTCGCACAACTCAGTCTAGGCAGAAGAGTTATGCAGACCAGAGGGTTCGTGATTTATCATTCATGGTTGGTGATCGGGTGTTGCTTCGGGTATCGCCTATGAAGGGCGTCATGAGATTTGGGAAGAAGGGTAAACTGAGTTCGAGGTTCATTGGCCCTTTTGAGGTGCTACGTCCGTTTGGGGAGGTTGCTTATGAGTTGGCCTTGACTCCCAACCTAGCAGGTGTTTATCCCGTATTCCACGTTTCCATGCTCCAGAAGTATCACGGTGATCCGACTCATGTTTTGGATTTCAGCTCAGTTCAGTTGGACAAGGATTTATCCTATGTTGAGGAGCCTGTGGCCATTTTGGACAAGCAGGTCAGAAAGCTCAGGTCGAAGGATATTGCTTCAGTTAAGGTAAAATGGAGGGGTCATCCGGTCGAGGAGGTGACTTGGGAGACCGAGCAGGACATGCGGAGTTAGTAACCTCATCTATTCATAGCTTCAGGTAATTTTCTATACTCGTTCGAGGACGAACGATTTTCTTAAGAGGGGGAGAATGTAACGACCAGGTCGGTCATTTTGAGAGTTAGTGCCCCGATCCCCTAATAACTATTTCTCCTATGTCTTATTATGTTAATGGAACGTGTCGGAGTGTCGAGTGATTTTAATTGGAGTATTTTTGGACATATAGTCCTTTAGGATGATGTTCAACCTTAGAAATTGGGTTGTAGCGGGAGCTGTGTGAAGACAGATCCAGAATGGAATTCCGTCAACTCCGTTAGCTCTGTTGGGTGATTTCGAGGTTGGGAGCATGTTAGGAATGTATTTTCGAGGTCGGATGTAGATTTAGGCTTGAAGTGGCGAAAGGTAGAATTTCGGCGATTTCGGTCGATAGGTGAGATTTTGATATCGGACTCGGAATGGAATTACGAAAGTGACAGCATGTCTGTAATGTTATTTGCGACCTGTGTGTAACATTTGAGGTCATTCAGATAAGTTTAGACGTGTTTCAGCGTCGAAGATGAATTCTTAGAAATTCCTAAGTCCTTAGGCTTGAATCTATACATATTCGAGTATTTTTATGTTATGAGATGTGTTTTTAAGGCTCGACCAAGTTTGGATAGAGTATTGGGATCAGTTGGTGGTTTTGGTTGAGGTCCCGGGGGCCTCGGGTTGTTTCGGATGCTTAACGAAAGAATTTGGAACTTGGCAAATTGCTGAACCAGGCTCCTTCTGGTGTTTTCGCACCTGCGAAGGTTTCCCGGATGTGCGATCATGCAGGTGCGATGGGGTGGTCGCAGGTGCGATGGTGGGGGAGGTTGACCAGTGGTCTCATGTGCGACCTGGGTCCCGTAGGTGCGGAACCATAGGCGCGACCAAACAACCGCAGGTGCGGCCCCAGATGATCTTAAGTGACTTCCGCACCTGCGATGGAATTTCGCCAAGTGCGGTGAAAGGGACCGCAGGTGCGAGATCCCTGTGTGTTTATTCCAAAAATCCGAGGGTTTATGCTATTTTCACCATTTGGAATGGTGGGAGCTTGGGAAAGGCAATTTCTGAGGGGATTTTACTTGGGTATTCAAGGTAAGTGATTTCTAACCATCATAGGTTATCTTCCATGATTCTAATCTTAAATCCCACCCTTAAATACGAGATTATTGAGTAGAAATTTGGGAAAATTGGAAGAAACTTCTTAGACCAAACTTTGGATTTTTGATTGGGTATTTGACCTCCGATTTGAGAGATTTTCATATGGTTAGACTCGTGAGTGAATAAGGGCTCGAAAAATTTAAATTTTGTCCGATTCTGAGACGTGGGCCCGAGGGGAATTTTGGTCATTTTATTTCCTAATTTCGCGTATTAGTTCCGAATTAATTAGTTAATTTGAATTCTTGTAATGATATTTACATTATGTAATCGAATTGAATAGATTTGGGCCACCCGGAGTGGGATACTCGTGGCAAGAGAGTGACTATCGCTGGATTTGCACAGTCGAGGTAAGCGATTTGCCTAACTCTGTGTTGGGGAATTTTCCTTAGGCATTTTTAATTGGTTTTACTATAAAGCCCTGTGTACGTGAGGTGACGAGCACGTGCAAGGGATACTTTCACTATATTATCGTGATTCCTTCTACGATATGCCTCATTTTCAATTCTACTATTACCGTTACTGGTTGAGCTGAGTAATAAATTAAGATTTTATCATGACAATCTATTTTACCTGATTTTATTCCACTCGTTACTATTATTTGAAAACTGGTTACGTACTTTTCTTCCATAATTTCCAATTGTTTTTCTCAAAAACCTTTGAATTATGCTATAATGGATATGTACATTACATTGTATAGTTACATAGGGACTGCGGGCTTAGACCTGAGACTTACCCTTGCATTGCATTGTATAAGTACATAGGGACTGCGGGCTTAGACCTGAGACTTTCCCTTGCATTGCATTGTATAGTTACATAGGGACTGCGGGCTTAGACCTGAGACTTTCCCTTGCATTGCATTGTATAGTTACATAGGGAGTGCGGGCTTAGACATGAGACTTTCCATTGCATTGCATTGTACAGTTACATAGGGACTGTGGGCTTATACCTGAGACTATCCCTTACATTGCATCGCATACATTGGGACTGCAGGCCGAGACCTGAGACTTTCCCTTGCATTACATTGCGCGATTATTTATTGATTTGATGTTGTGCTGGGTTGAAGGTTATTGCATCATTTATATTCAGTCTTTACCTTAATTTTCGTTAACCATTACTGCTTTACTTAACAGTTAATTATATCTGTTATTTTTTCAACCTCAGTAGAGCCTCAACCTGACCTCGTCACTACTTGACTGGGGTTAGGCTCATCACTTACTGGGTACCGAATGTGGAGTACTCACGCCCTTCTGTGCATGTTTTTCCCATGTGCAGATCCAGGTACCAGTGCGCCATACCGTAGCTAGTTCACAAGCAGGCGATTGGAGACTTTGAGGTATATTCTACAGCATCCGCAGAGCTTCCAAGTCCCCCTCCTATCCTAGTATAGTTAGGATTTGTAGATGAGAATACACTGTCCTTTTTCCAGTTGTATATTGAGCCGTAGAGTATAGCTTGTGATGTTTGGTGATATTCTGGATCTTGGGTAAATTAAGCTGTAAATGCCGAGCGACATCAATTGTTAGTAGGGTCTTATTTCAATTTCTCCTATTTCTACTTGTTATATTTAATTGTCCTTGATGATTAGGCTTACCTAGTCGTCTAGACTAGGTGCCGTCACGAGACCCAGTTAGAGGGAGAATTGGGTCGTGACAGTTTTTCAAGAAATTCGATTTGGGTTAGTGTTCTTCACTTAGAATTAAATATATTCCTTGAATTAGTCTTTGTTTTTATCATTTAAATTGTGTTTTTAGTCAGGGAAAATGTTGGTTTTTGAATATAGCTTTCAAAACGAAATTTCATGATTTGAGGGACGAAATGGTATCCGAATTTGGTAATTTTTGTATGGTTGAACTCATATTGGAATGGGTATTTGGATTTTGTAAAATTTGACCGGTTCCGAGGTGCGGGCCCAAGGGTCGACTTTTGGGTTTTAGTTAAGATCGAAACTCTATTACCTAGAATAGTTCCTTATAATTTTTATGTGTATTTTGAAGTTGTACTAGTTGGATTTGAGCCGTACGGAGGCCTTTTCACTCGAGAAGTCCATTTTAGAGTACCGAGTTGTCGTGTTTGAGGTAAGTATCTTGCCTAACCTTGTGTGGGGGAATTACCCCCTAAGATTTGAGTCTTCTATGTTGATTGTAGCCCGTATATGCGAGGTGACGAGTGCGTGCTCGGACTTATTTGTAGGAGGTTGGCCTTTTAGGGTTCTTAGGCTATGTTATTCCCTGTTTACGAACTTGTACTTGTTATGACTGCATTCCTGGTTGCTAGTTTCATATCTACCTTCTTAAATTAGAGTTACTTGCTTTTAGATTCCCCTTATGGCTTACTTGATCTTAATTGACTTAACTGAAGATCTTACCCTTCAACCGTCATGCTATATTTTTCATAAACTACCTATTTAATTGGAATCAGTAATATCTCACCCTATAATTATTTAGAATTCATTAGAGTTATGATTATCTTTTGCGGCTTACCCTTATTTGAATTGTTGAAAAATCTCTCGTAATTGCTCAACCTTAAAAGGAAATTGGATGACCTATATCTTAGTCGACTTGCCTCTATTTGTAATTAATTGACTTGTGTTGGCTTTTTATTGTTGACTTAAATACGTTGTTACGTCTTGTTTTTCCCTGGTTAAGCTATTTTCTTTACGCTTAGTATTTCTCTTCATTGGTTATTCCTTGTGAGTGAGTTCTACCGTTCTTGTGATTTAAGTTCTTGTATTGATTTGCTCATCATACATTTCATTTCTATCATTTGTTGCTTTTGTACTTGCTGTGGCGATGTACGATGTATTCTGTCGTGTTATAGTTGTTATTCTTTTTGGTTGCATTGCATATTTAAATTGGGGACTACAGACTTATTCTGGGAGATCCCCCCTACACTGCATATTTACTTTGGGGACTACGGACGTATTCTGGGAGATCCCCCTTGTACTGCATATTTATTTTGGGACTACGGACGTATTCCGGGGGATCCCCCAGCATTGCATATTTACTTTGGGACTACAGACGTATTCCGGTAGATCCCCTTGTACTGCATAATAAATTCAGTATTACGGGATGGGATCCCGATAGATTTCCCCTGTTGATATACTGGTGTTCGGAGCTGATAATCTTTTACGCTTAGACGTGACAGGGTGACCTATAATCGAAGGATATTTACTTGAAAAATGTACCTTTTGAAAAGTATAGTTGAAATGCATTTACCTTGAAGAAAACTATGTTTGAAAGACTATGGTTTGGAAAGGTATATTTGAAAAGCATTTATCTCGAAGAAAACTAAGTTTGAAAGACATATATTGGAAAAGTATATTTGAAAAGCTTTTGTCTTGACAGAACTACGTTTGAAGATTTTCTTTCTACAATGTATATATATATATATATAAAGAAATATATTTCAAAGGAATTTTCTATTTGAAATGATTATATTTTAAAGCTTTCAATATAAACTTGCGGGTGAAAGTTTACACTTGAAGATTTGACCAATTTATTGGGGTTGTTGGCTAAGGCATGATGTGGAAACTATTGCAGTGTTGAGTTACTACTTGCCCTTACTGTATTGTGATTTCCGAATTTAGGCTGTGTTCCCATCCACTCTTTGGTGTATTATTTTGGTGTACCATTGATGTTTGCCGTTTTTCCTTCCTTATTGTAGTTGTCATTCACGGGTTAGGTACGGAGAGATCGAGTTTATGACATTTGAATAACTTCTTAAAGGAAAGGGTTTAAGGAAGAGTCGCCACCTAACGATTTTTATGGTGCGTTAGGGCACCTAGAGTTGATAAATCATGAACTAGTTTGCGTTACCAGAGATTGGGTAAGGGCTTGAAATTATCCCAAGGGGAAGGTGTTAGGCACCCCTCAAGATCCACTACTGTGGGTCCCAGCCAATAAGTTTTGTGAATTTAGACGGTGAACAAGTAACAAGTAGGGTTCATATAAGACGGGATTTCAAACAAGCTTAAAAATCTTTAAAGGTTTGGAATAACATTAGAATAAACATTTTAAAAGAATTGTCCTAGGTTTAAAGTAATACAGATCACTTCAATGCAATACCCGGTATGTCACACCTCGAGGAGGCGGCTACAAGTGGTATTAGCGCACCAGTCATCATATCCGTATTCTACCCTTCCCACTCCGTAAAGGTTATTAAAAAATGTGTGTGTTGGTTACAAATGCTTATTGCGTGCCATTACCCGTCGCATTCTATAAGTCCTGGAGGGTGTTTAGGACTACTAACCTTACAAGGCAGGAACTAGGCTGAACCCTTAGGTTTAAAGGACAAAATACTAGGCGACATACAAAACAAGTAGGACTGCACATATAAGGGAACATATAAATACAAATAAAGGCTCACAGGTTCCTCCACACATAGACATGTAAGTAGCACGTCTCAAACACGATTAAAGTCACGAGACAGGAGTTCAAAAATAGGAATTTTAGTAAAATAGTAGGTCGTAGGAATCTGAGTTGGAAAACTTAATGAAGGCAGAAGATTTAATTAAGACTAAGTGACTTGAAGGATAGTTGATTTTCAAAAATACAGTAGCTAAAGGCAGCGGTAAGATTTTGAAGTATGCAGTGATTTAAAGCTTTCAGGAAAACGTAGAAGAAAGTCATTAAAGCATGGGTTTGAAGTAATATAGTGATTTTAAAAGATAAGTGACTAAAATACCGTAGCTTAACATAGAGTAATAGTTATCAGTTTACAGAGAACTGTAGTAAAGGAAGTAGTGAGATGGTATCAAAATATAATGACTTTTATCAAAAAATATAGTAACTTTAGAGAAATACAGAGCAAGGATTTGAAATGGCATGATTTTGCGCAGAGTGAGGTATCTTTGAAAACCCAGTAGTTTGAAAATGTAATAGGATAAATCAGTAAAAATCAGTAAAAGAAAATAGATGCACATCTTCGAGACTGTTTAAAATAGAGCAGGAGTTTTAATAAAAGTAAAATGAACTTCAGTGAGGTAAAACAAGAATGGGAGCAGCAGGGTTCAAAATGTTCAAAGGGGCTGATTAAACTAGTAGAACATAATTGATTTGATTTTAATACGTATTAGGCCTAAAGTGTGCCTAGGCGTCGTATACATTGCCTACTTATTTTAAAGGGTGAACATGCATATTTGGATTATGATTTTAATAGATACATGTTTGCAGGAAATTGTTTCAAGTAGATTAACCATATTTTATGGGAGTATTAAAATATGTTAACTAGGCGTTCAAGTTTTGATAAATAAGAAGTCCTAAGGGAATGATATCTAATGCACAAAGTATCATCTTAAAACATGGTTTCTATATGTCATGTTTATGAAATGCATGAGCAATACAATATGGCAGCTTTTGTTACTCGTTTAGTTATATTGGGAACATGGTGTCAGATGGTATGAATATAAGAGATGTGTTGAAATGAAGAATCTAAAAATGATTTTTAATGCATGGTATGCATGTCCTAAGCATGATACTATTGCACACATAGGGAAATAAAGCATATAGTCATGATTTCTACCCATACTACTATAAACATGCATAGTTCCCTCCCATATTCACTATCTAGCCCCAATCGTTTGTTTACAAATTATTACAGACCATAGCAAATGAATTACATTAATTGCATAGAGGAAAATAAGAAGTTGTTCTATAGGGAGCCTTCAAACGGGCCCAACCTTCCAACCCTACCCCTTTCGAGCTTCACAACCTTACATATCCTGGGTGCGGCAAAGCTCCCAAAGGCCCTTGTGAGGGCTCTGGAAAATACCAGCACCCAGCAGTTGCCAAAGTTGAGATAGGTGCAGTGCAGAATTACCTGCCTTGGTGTGTCAAAGTTCAGAGGGAACTCAAGGTCCCTAAGAAATGCTCACACTGAGGGGGTGGAACCTAAAGGTCTAAGAATAGTGTGAAGTGCAGGAAATAGTGGTTAAAAAGAGTTTTCAAAACAGGGGATTTGTTGTAAGACAGCAGAAGCACTAGTTACAGTAGCTCAACAATATAGGATTTCATACAAGGGCCATAGGGAAAGGAAACAGGTAGATCACATAATGCTAAAGGAGATACAGAGACTTATGAAAGCTCATTGAAACATGACTACCCAAAATCGGAAGATTCAGGGGATCAAGAAATGGTCAAGCTTAGACATAATACTAGACAGTAACAGGGACAATTATAACAGGTAAGATAAACAACAGTTAGAAGCATGTAGATCAAGAAGAGCATACAAAGTGCAAGAGATCAGGGGAATTAGGGAGTGGTAAAATATAGGCCTGGCAATATACAACAATAGGATACAGGCATAGCAAGTAGAAGTTATGAATATGCAACAGTTGTCGCGCCCTCTTTTCTATCGCACGGGTTAGTTACGGAGAGATCGGGTTTAGGACATTCTGTACAACTCCTTAAAGGAAGAGGTTTAAGGAAGAGTCGCCACCTAACGATTTTTATGGTGCGTTAGGGCACCTAGAGTTCGGAACTCATGAACTAGTTCGCGTTACCAGAGATTGGGTAAGGGCTTGAAATTATCCCAAGGGGAAGGTGTTAGGCACCCCTCAAGATCCACAACTGTGGGTCCCAGGCAATAAGTTTTGTGAATTTGGACGGTGAGCAAATAACAAGTATGGTTCATATAAGAGGGGATTTAAAACAAGTTTGAAAACTCTTTAAAGGGTTTTGAGTAACACAGACATTTGAAAGGAATTGTCCTAGGTTTAAAATAATACGGATCACTTCAATGCAATACTCGATATGTCACACCTCGAGGAGGCGGCTACATGTGGTATTAGCGCACCGGTCATCATATCCTTATTCTACCCTTCCCAACCCGTAAGGTTAGTTAAAGCGCGTGTTGGTTATGAAAGCTTATTGCGTGCCATTACCCTCCCCATCCTATGAGTCCTGGAGGGTGATTAGGACCACTAATCCTACAATGTGAGTGCTAAGCTGAACATCCTAGGTTTAGAGGATAAAATACTAGGCGACAAGCATAACAAGTAAGACTTCACATATGAAGGAACACATAGGGACAAATAAAGGCTCATAGATACCTCCACAGATAGACATATAATTGGAACGTCTCAAACACACTTAACGTCTTAATTATAAGAGTTTAAAACAGGAATTTTAGGATAAAACAGTAAAAATAGTAAATCAAAAGAATCTAATTTTAAAAAGGGAAAACCTAATGAGGGCAAAGGTTTTGATTGAGATTGAATATTTCGAAAATAACTGATTTGCAGAAATATCGCAATAAGAGATAATGGTACTAACTTAGAGGTGCAGTGTTTTAAAGCTTTCAACAAAACATAACGGAAAATCATTTGAGCCCATTTTTGGGAGTAAAGTAGTGATAAGTGACTGAAGCAGCAGCAAACCTAGGAGTAGACAATGATTAAAGCTTTAGTAAACATAGATGAAAGTTATTAAAGCATGGGTTTGAAATGATTTCTTAAAGATAAGTAAATAAATACAATGGCTCAACACAAAGTAACATCTATTAGTGTTCAAAGAAATGTAGTAAAAGAGCAGTAAAATGGTATCCAACATAGTGACTTTGAAAGGCATACACATAAGGATTCGAGATGGAACGATTTGGAGCAGAATGAAGCATTTTGAAAACCGAGTAGTTTGAAAAACATGATAGGATAAGCATTAGTGAAAATCAGTAAGAGGGAACGGATGCACAACTTCAAGATTGTTTAAGACATAGAGCTGGAGTTTTAATAAAGTAAATGAGCTTCAGTGAGATAAACGAAAGAAGGAACATTAGGGTTCAAAATGTTTAAAGGAAGTGATAAAACTAGAAGAACATAATCGCTTTGATGTTAATATGTATTAGGCCTTAGGTTTGCCTAAGCGTCGCCTATATTGCCTAATTTTATCAAAGATGAACATGCATATTTAAGTATGATTTTAAGGAATATACTTGCAGAAAAATGTGTCTAACAAATTGTCCATATTTTACGGGTTATTAGATTAAGCGGCTAGTTAGACAATTTAACGATTGCAACTCAATGAGTGAAAGATCTTAAGCAACAGGATAGCTAATGCACATAGAATTTCCTAAAAAGAACATGGTTTCTAAGATGAAAATGCAACAATGACTTTGTGACAGTTGGATGTTGCTTGTTTATTAACTGATCAGGGTCATGAATTGAGTTTAATAACAGGCTGAAAGTGAAAGTCCTAAAACAAGATTTCTAACATGTGAAATGCGTGTCTTAGGCATGTCATGTAATGCACAAATAAGTAAATAAGGTCCTGTAGGCATGTTTTCTACCCATTTACCTAGCTAGGCATGCATAACCCCCCATATTCACTATCCAGCCCCAATCATTCGTTTACAAATTATTACAGACCATAATAAATTAATTACAATAATACAAAAGGAAAAAAATAAGTTATTCTATAGGGAGCCTTCAATCAGGCCCAATCTTCCAGGCTAACCCTCTCTCCCGTCTACAGCCTTACATCTACCTGGGTGCGGCAAAGCTCCCAAAGGCCTTAACGAGGGCCCTGGCCAATACCAGCACCCAGCAAATGCCCATGGTTAAACAAGTGCAGTGTAGGGTACCCTTACCTTAGTGTCTAAAGGTTCACAGAGAACTCATGGTCCCTAAGCGATGCACACACTGAGGGGGGTGGAACCTAAAGATCTAGGAATTGTGTGAAGTGCTAAACGAGGTTAAGCAAAGGGAATTTTGAAATCACTTATAGATTAATAGAGGAAATAATTTTGAAATAGGAAGTAATGGCACTAATCACAACTCAGTAGAGTTCCAAGCAAACAAACAGACAGGGATGGGCATGCATGGGTAACATGAGATTAGTCTTTGAATAAAGGAAGTAACAACAACTAGTCATAAAACAATCACAAGCAAGGATAGGGGTTTTGTGATGACCCAAAAGGTCATCCTAAGTAATTCCAGCTAAATCTGTGTTCCGAGGCCTCGAAAGCCTCCGTTAATCTCACCTTGATATGCGTGCGCAGCCCGGGCAGGTAGCCGGGAAGCTTCCATGTGAAAATTTGATAAAAATGGGATTTTTGAATTGAATAATTGAATAAAGTTGACTTTGATCAACATTTTTGGTAAACGGATCCAAACCCGTGATGTGATGGTCCCGGAGGGTCCGTAGGAAAATATGGGACCTTGGCGTATGCCCGGAATCGAATTCCGAGGTCCCAAGCCCGAGAAATGAATTTTTAAAGAAAATTGTTTTCTGAAAATAATAAAGGCTTTTGAAAATGAATAATTATGTGAAAACCGTGTTACCGAGCCCCTATTGCGGTTTCGGAGCCCGAAACAGATTTGTTATATGTTATTTGTCCTATCTGTGGAATTTGGTGTAAAACGGGCTTGATTTGGTTGGTTTCGGATCCAAATGAGGAAAAATGAAGTTAACGAACTTGTGGGGTTTCTAAAGAATTTGAAATTTGGCTTGAGAGGTGAGTTTATGTTCCCGAGGTCTGAATGAAATTCCGAGACCGGGAATAGTTCCGTTGTGTCATTCATAACTTATCT